>JAGFNQ010009978.1:0-63975 GCA_024364735.1 Boesenbergia rotunda
CATATGAAGTCTTACAGCTAGTCACTCCAATGAACTAGTTCCCTTAACTAGCATCCATGTTTATCTCGGACATCCCAATGTCACCAGCAGTGAGAATCAGCTGATTAGAGAATAACCATGCTAGTCTCAACAGAATTGATAGTGTCCGTTTTTATCATTCATCGACTAGGGATAATTTCAATACTTCACAATTGCACATTAGAGATAATCACTAGTTGTGATCCATCACAAATTCTCTTATGCTGTGAGTTGTATTGCGACATTCAGTAGATGAGTTTAAGATCCCAATCAAATACACAAAACATGTACACTCAAATAGTGAATTATCATTTATTAAAATAAATGTTTACATCATAAGGCGATTGCCTTAGGACACTTCTCTCATATCACTAACAAACTCCCACTTGGCCTAATGCCAATCGCTACGGTATCCAATACCACAGGCTCTAACATGACCCTCAAACTTGTTTTGAGGCAAGGCCTTAGTTAAAGGATCCGCTATATTCCTTTCAGTGGGAACTCTCTCAATTTGTATGTCATTCCTACTTATAATCTCTCTGATCAGATGATAGCGTCGAAGCACGTGTTTGGATCGCTGATGAGACCTTGGTTCCTTTGCTTGTGCAATAGCTCCATTGTTGTCGCAGTATACCGGCACTGCTTCATCAATGGTTGGAACCACGCCAAGTTCGGAGACAAACTTCTTGATCCAGACTGCTTCCTTTGCTGCTTCCGAAGCTGCGATATATTCCGCTTCCGTGGTAGAATCCGCTACGGTGTCTTGTTTGGAACTCTTGCAACTTACTGCGCCTCCATTCAAAGTAAATACGTATCCAGACTGCGATTTGGAGTCATCCTTATCTGTCTGGAAACTGGCATCTGTATACCCACGTATTATCAAATCTCCTTCTCCATATATTAGAAATACATCCTTAGTTCTTCTTAAGTACTTAAGGATTGTCTTAACAGCCGCCCAATGATCCATTCCTGGATCAGATTGGTATCTGCTTGTGATGCTCAAAGCATACGATACATCGGGCCTAGTGCATAACATAGCATACATGATAGATCCTATTGCGGATGCATAGGGAATCTTATTCATGCTAATCCTCTCGTCTTCTGTGCGCGGACACATAGACTTCGAAAGGTTGATCCCATGCCTGATGGGAAGGTAACCTTTCTTGGATTCCGACATGCTAAACCTTTTTAGCACTCGGTCTATATATGTAGACTGCGAAAGACCAAGCAACCGTTTTGATCTATCTCTATAGATTCTAATCCCAAGGATATAGGTTGCTTCTCCCAGGTCTTTCATGGAGAAAGTTTTGGACAACCAAATCTTAACTGTCTGTAAAACTGATATATCGTTTCCTATAAGTAAGATGTCATCGACATATAATACTAGGAATACGACTGCACTCCCACTAACCTTTTGTACACACAAGGTTCGTCAGGATTTTGTGAGAAATCAAACTCTTTGATTGTCTCATCAAAACGGATGTTCCAGCTCCTAGATGCTTGCTTTAGTCCATATATGGATCGTCGAAGCTTGCATACCTTGGTTTTATCAACCGATGTGAAACCTTCAGGTTGTATCATGTATACATCCTCAAGTAGGTTTCCATTAAGGAAAGCTGTTTTCACATCCATTTGCCATATCTCATAATCATAATGAGCTGCTATGGCTAGGAGCATCCGAATGGATTTAAGCATAGCTACTGGCGAATAGGTTTCGTCATAGTCAATTCCTTGTTTTTGACGATATCCTTTTGCCACTAATCTAGCCTTAAAGGTAACAACATTACCTTCATGTCGGTTTTCTTCTTGAAAACCCACTTGCACCCTATGGGTTTAATCCCTTCAGGTGGGTTAACCAAGTCCCATACTTGATTTTCATACATGGAATCCATTTCCGACTTCATGGCCTCAAGCCATTTGTCCCTTTCTGAATTTTTCAGAACATCTTCATAACTGATAGGTTCGTCATCACCAATGAGCAACACGTCGTTCGATTCACTTACGAGAAATCCGTATCTCTCTGGAATGTTGCGTGTCCTATCAGACCTACGAAGAGGTGGTGTAGTTTTAGGTTCAACTGATAGCTCATCACTATGAATTATCGGTTGTGGGCCTAGACTAGGTGTCTCTGTGATGTCTATTGGAGTTTCTTGAACTTCATCAAGTTCAATCCCACTCCCACTGTTTTCTTGTAAAAGAAACTCTTTCTCTAGAAATACAGCATGCCTTGAAACAAACACCTTTTGTTCCAAGGGATGATAGAATTGGTAGCCCTTCGTTTCCTTAGGGTATCCAATAAATAGACATTTATCAGACTTAGCATCCAATTTGTCTGATACAACCCGCTTCACATAAGCAGGACAACCCCATATCTTAAGGTGAGTTAAGTGAGGTTTCTTACTATTCCAAATCTCATATGGAGTAGTAGAGACTACCTTAGTCGGGACTCTGTTTAGTAAGTAAACAGCTGTCTTAAGTGCATAGCCCCAAAAGGATTTTGGAAGAGTTGCATGATTCATCATAGACCTAACCATGTCCATCAAGGTTCGGTTGCGCCTCTCAGATACACCATTATGCTGTGGTGTATACGGCGGAGTCCATTGGGACAATATCCCATTGTCCCTTAGATAATCTTGAAACTCTTGACTTAAGTATTCACCACCTCGATCGGATCGAAGTATCTTAATACTTTTGCCAAGCTGTTTCTCTACTTCATTTCTGAACTCTTTGAATTTCTCAAAGGCTTCAGATTTGTGTTTCATCAAGAACACATACCCGAATCGTGAGTGATCATCGATGAAGGTGATGAAGTAGCTATAGCCTCCTTGTGAAAGAGTTGACATTGGTCCACATACATCGGTATGTATTAGACCAAGCAATTCTCCCACTGGATTACCTTTTCCGGGAAAGGGTAATTTGGTCATCTTGCCTTTTAAGCATGATTCGCATGTATCAAATGAACCGGGTTCAAATGATTCCAAAATTCCACATCGGTGTAATTCGGTCATGCGTTTCTTACTTATATGGCCAAGACGACAGTGCCACGTGTAGGAGTCTATTTGATTATCTATTCGAGCACGTTTGTTGCTAACTTCGATATTGAAAACGTCACTGGATAAATCTAACGTGTAGATGCCATTGCACAAAGTTCCATTCCCATAAAGAACGCCATTTAAAGTTATGTAACAACAATTGTTACTGAAAGTTAAATGATAACCCTTTTCATTCAAACATGAAATAGATACAATGTTCTTTATTAACGAAGGAACGAAATAACAATTATCCAATTCTAAGACACGTCCAGTTGGGAGCTTTAGCAAATATGTTCCGATGGCAATAGCAGCAATCCTTGCTCCATTTCCAACCCGCAAATTCGCTTCTCCCTTGACGAGCCTTCTTCTATTCCTTAGCCCCTGTATGTCATTACATATATGTGAGCTACACCCAGTATCAAGTACCCAGGTATCTGAGGAAATAGAGTGACATTCAATAACGAAGATACCTGAAGAGGATGGGGCATCGGATGCCTTCTTCTTCACGGACTCAAGATAAATCTTGCAGTTTCTTCGCCAGTGACCTTCCTTGCCACAGTGATGGCAAGTTCCTTTTGGTTTCTTTTCAGTTTTCTTGGCCTTTTTCTTCTTCCCTTTGTTCTGTTCTTTGGCCTTCCTCTTAGAACCTTTCTTCGAGGAACCAACTAACAGTACTGCTTTTTGATCTGGCTTTACAGAAGCTCCACAGTCTTCAGCATGTTGATCAATCAGGAATGGTAGTCTCCAGTTTGTTCATCCGATAGTTCATCACAAATTGTGAACAACTCTTGGACAAACAACTCAGAATTAAGTCAATACTTAGTTCATGATCCATTGCAAAACCGAGTGCGCTCATCGCTCAATGTACCCCAACATCTTTAACACAAACTGCGAGCAGAAGTGCCTTCCTGCATCTTAGTGGTGAAGAGGAGTCTGGAGACTTCGAACCTTTCGGATCTCGCCTGCTCTTCAAACAACTCATGAAGATGGAAGATGATGGTATTAGCATCCATATGCTCATGCTGCTTTTGCAACTCCGGTACCATAGAGGCTAGCATGATGCAACTCGCAAGTTCAGAATCGGTCACATGTTTCTGATAGGCCAACAATTGGTCTGGAGTTGCATTCTCTGGAGGATGGGTGGGAAGTTGTTCTTCAAGGACATAAGCAAGCTTCTCTGCCTTGAGGACTATCCTCAGGTTTCGAAGCCAGTCCATGTAGTTCGGCCCAGTCAGTTTATTTGTGTCCAAAATGGAACGCAAGTTCAGAGAAGACATGATCGAGTGATTATCCTAAAATTACAAATTGAGATTATGTGAGAAAATTTATTAAAGAATGTATCAACATACATAAATAAAATCCTATTTATTTTTCAAATTGAATAACCCTTATTATCAATTCGGGAGATCATAAGAACATCTCCAAATAGGTTGATATCCAACCATAGATAAGAATCACCATGGCTGTGGCCATCAAGTTTTCCTTAGCTATGAAGGTAGGTAATTATACCGATTACATATCACATATATGTAACTATCACGTTATGCTATCAACTAATTGAATGTTTGCATAAATCATTGGGTTGTTAACTCATTAACAAGTATGCATCATATACATAGCACCCAACTGCACCTCTCTTTACATCGACCTTGGCTGTGGCACAACAAATCGATGCTCCAAGCTTAAGGCTGACCCATTGATCAAGAAATAGTTTTAATATGGTTGGGGCTCATTCAACCGTTTAGTCAGGCTTGGATGTGTCCAACAACCAAAACTAAGGATTGACCTCTGACTCCAACTATATTATTCATAAACTAATTCCATGGTTTGAACATGTTAAGGTTCAAGTCGGGCATGGATGTGTCCATCAACCCAAGCGAGAAACAAAACTCCGATTCTAACCATATTAATGGAAGGTGTTGGCCTTAATATTTTGTAAGGGGTTTTGGTCTCATCTTTTCCTTTTAATGCACATTCATGACATATGTCATGACTAACGATTTCCTTAATAAAGTATGTATGTGACTTAATTTATCAAGTCTCATGAATTGAATTAGGAACCGGATTTCCTTAATTCTAATTTCACACTTTATTAAAGGAATTGCTTTGGGAAACAATTTCCTAAATTGTCATAATTAATTTCGGAAATAATATGTTCAAGACTTTGATTTCTCTAAATCAAATCTTATTAAATTAAGAGACAAATCCCTTAATTCAACTACATATTATTTTCATGAAAATCTCATTTAAGAAAACTCTATAGGAAACCATTTTCCTAATTAATTTTGGAGACAACAATATGTAAGAGCATCACCTCTTAAAACATATTTTATTCATGGATTTGATTAATTACAACAAATCATTTTCTAAGGGTGGCTCCCCGAGGCTCAGATACCCAAAGAAAAGTAAAGTGTTGTAAATCCAATTGGACGGCTCCCCGAGGCTCAATCCAAATCAAACATGACAATTTCAATTAAAATTGGGAAATTAAATTACAACATCTAACTTTAAATTGGACGGCTCCCCGAGGCTCAATCCAAAATAAAGAATTTTGTTGTCAATTTAAAACCAATTCAAATTTAATTGTCAATTAACTATCCATGAATTTGTCTAGACTTTCTTAAAAGAAAGTGCCCAAAATTGCGAGATTTCGAAAATAGGTTTTTAGAATAATTGTAAGTTTTTGGTACAAAGAAAACTTACATATTTCCAAAGTTAGAAAATTTCTAAAATAGAAAAATTTCCAAAATTGGAAAGTTTCCAAAGATGGGAAAATTTCACAATTATTATAAAAATTTAGAAACTAGAAAATTTCAAACGTTTGCGAAATTTCATGAGGATTTCCAAACTTTGAAATTCCTAATTCTAAAATTTATTATAATTTGAAAGTTTCCATAATTGGAAAAATTTTCCGAAATTGAGATCATGACAAAGTTTTCCACAAAACAATTATATGATTAAGTCGAACACTAACCGGCTCTGATACCACTGTTGGGACCGGGTGCATGTCGACAAGGATACGAGTTCGTAAAATTTAAAATTTTTACGTGCAGCGGAAGAGTTTGCATAAAATAATTTCCTAAATTATTTTAACTTCGTATCTAGCATGCAATCTTATGGTGTGTTGACATAATCATAAAATAAAACTTTGCGGAAAAGTAAACAAATTTACCAAGTACCTCTCGTATCTTGAAGTAAGGGACGAGATCCAACCGTAGCGTCCCTTGGAAGCTCCGCCTCTATTCGCGTCCACGCCGAGTTCTCTTCGGGATGACTTCACAAAGTCACGAGTTTTGTGCCGACGAGAACTACTAGATTCTCGGAAGGCACAACTAGAAGGACAAGAGAAATAATGGAAAAACTAACCAATGAAGTAACAGAATCGTATTCCGGAAGAGAGGAGTCGCTATCCGCTTCTTCTACTTCGTGTTCGGGTCCTCCTTCTTCTTCAATGCTCACGGCAACTTCACCTTCTTGGATTTGGTTGGGCGCCGGCCCTAGAGGAGCTAGGGTGCGCCGGCCCTAAGGGAAGAAGAAGAGGAGGAGAGGAGAGATTAAGAGAGAGAGGGAGAGAGTAATTAATCTCTTAATTAGTTAGGAATAAGGGCTAGCCTTTGGTTCCTTTATATAGTAGCAACTCCTTTGCTAAGTCTCCCTCTAAACCGAATTAACGGAATTAGTTATAAGAAATTTATCTTATAAATTTTCTTATTAATTATTCCGTTTAAACCGAGTCTTTATTATAAACCAATTTATAATAAAAACTAATTCTTTTCTCTTTAAATTATGGAATAAATTTTTATAAGAAATTTATAAACTTTCTTATTATGGAAAAATCAATTCATAATTTATAAAATTAAAATAAACCAATTCATGGATTATTTTAATCTTCCACAAAAGAATAAATTTCTATAAATTTTATTTATATAAATTTCTTTATCCATAATTTATAAAATAAATCGCACTAGATTTATTTTATTAATTAAACCAAAATCAATTAGTTTTTCTCCTCCATCTTGGTCGGCCACCAAAGAGGGTTTAACACCCTCTTTGGTCGGCCAAAACCAACCCGGACCGCCGCGAATTAAACTCATTTAATTCGCCCAAAAAGCCTTCAAAAGACTTAGCCATTTTTGGCTTCCATTGCGCCTCTGACTAACTCAGATTCGACTTGTTTCTCTTGATCGGAAAATCCAATTTTCAACTCATTTTAAATCCCTCGGATTACTCGTATTGCGTGTGACTAAATAGGCTTTCGATTTATGTTGGCCGTCTATAATTAACCCATTAATTATAGAACGATCATGAGTGACACCTAGTAGTACATCATGATCCCCAATTAATCGAAAGATCAACGGTTTGACCTCAGAAGAAATTATTCTGAAACCCTTCAGCAGCTCTAATGAGTCGTGCCTCATTCCCTTCACCACCTTATACCCACTTGGTTCAGGACACGGTCTATGGTGTCAGTCCCCACTAGGCTGACTACGTCACACCTAGCCCAAGTAGTGTCTTTTTCGTCCTTTGGATTTCTAATTACTCTCATGTATTTAAGAGACTCGCACTCTTAACATGATATGCTCTGGCCAGAGGCTTTGAGTAACAATCCGACGATAGGCCTGGGTATACATCTCCTCGCAAGGAGTGGTGAATCCTTTGTAGGCTGTTCAAACATCTTCGGGCACTTCGGCTTATACCCGATCATCCTGGGTCCACACCTCCTTGGAGATGCTTGCTTAAGATGTCAAAGTATAAGTCTCCATGACCAAGATGACTTGAACACCGCAAGTCAAAGGAACATCGCACTTAAGCCGCAGTAAGATCTTCATTGACATATCTACATGTAGATTCCCATATGAAGTCTTACAGCTAGTCACTCCAATGAACTAGTTCCCTTAACTAGCATCCATGTTTATCTCCGGACATCCCAATGTCACCAGCTAGTGAGAATCAGCTGATTAGAGAATAACCCATGCTAGTCTCAACAGAATTGATAGTGTCCGTTTTTATCAATTCATCGACTAGGGATAATTTCAATACTTCACAATTACACATTAGAGATAATCACTAGTTGTGATCCCATCACAAATTCTCTTATGCTGTGAGTTGTATTGCGGACATTCAGTAGATGAGTTTAAGATCTCAATCAAATACACAAAACATGTACACTCAAATAGTGAATTATCATTTATTAAAATAAATGTTTACATCATAAGGCGATTGCCTTAGGACACTTCTCTCATATCACTAACACTATCAGCCCCAACAGCCATGTTTTCAAGGTCAATCAAGAAGCTATTCTAACCAAGGAGGCTATGGAAGCCCAAGTGGAGGAAATGTGCCCCAACAGAGGGTTGAGGATATGTTTCAACAAATGATGCAGCAACAACAAGCTTGGCAACAACAAATACAACAATTTCTACAACAACAACAACAACAACAACAACAACACAATCAAAACATTGAGAGGCAAATAGGTCAATTGGCTAGCGGGATTAACCAATGTCAAGCTCAAGGATCGAGTCAACTCCCTTTCCAAACTGTTCCTAATCCAAAAGGAAACGTGAGTACTATTTATTTGAGGAGTGGGAAGGTTACTTCATCTCCAAATGGTCCAAGAGCTGAAATTTCAGAAAACCGGACAGCAACTTCAATTCCAGCCCAAAACAGCCATGAAACGACTTCAAATTCAGCTGATTCCACCCCTAGCCCATGCCCAACTCCTTCTTCAAGTAACCCTCCAAATTTGGTGGAAAACGAAGAAGAAATCAGTGGCGAGACGCAAGGAACAGCAGCCACTTCGCAGGGGACAGCAACCAAAATTTCAGCCTCTCCACCTCCGGCCAAAGAAGATGATTTTAGGGTTCCCTTACCCTTTCCACAGCAGAAAACACTAGCCAAAAAGCAAGTGGAGGAGGAGAACGCTAAGGAATTCAATGAGTTAGTGGAACTTTTCAGTAAGGTAGAGATAAATGTGCCTTTGTTGACCATGATCAAGCAAATTCCAAAGTATGCTAAGTTTTTGAAAGATCTTTGTGTTCACAAAAAGAAACTTAAGGAAAATGAGTTGGTCAGCTTTGGGAAGAATATTTCAGCACTTATCCACACCATTCCTCAGAAATGTGAAGACCCTGGGATGTTTACTGTATCTTGTGAGATAGGGAGCACCACATTCCACGATGCTATGCTTGATTTAGGAGCTTCAATTAATGTGATGCCCAGGTTAGTCTTCCAGATGTTTGGAATAGGCCCTTTACAGCCCACTGGTGTGGTGATACAGCTAGCAGACAGGAGCCAGATCCACCCAGCAGGTATGATTGAAGATGTTTTGGTGAAGGTAAAGGAGCTAATATTCCCTGCAGATTTTTATATCTTGGATATGGAGGGAGATTATCTTGCACACCGTTCTCCGCTTATTTTAGGAAGACCATTTCTGAAGACTGCTAGAACCAAAATTGATATATATGCCGGTACACTTTCCATGGAAATCGAAGACACGGTGGTTCAGTTTAGTCTTTTTGATGCTATGAAGCATCCTAGAGAGGATCACTCCATCAGGAGCATGGATATTCTTGAGGAGCTGGAGCAGACAGAGTTAGAGGCTGAGGGATTTTTATTCGATTTTTCTGGAGGAGCTATTGATTCAGAGGAGGCTGAGAGAGTATTTACTGCTGAGACTGAGGATTTTTCAGAAAATTTTTCAGATGTATTTTCAGCTGGAGAGGTTTTTCTAGGTGTAGGGGATTGCACAGAGCCCCAAGGATCACCTATTTTTGCTGAGATTCAAAGTGTAGGGGATTGCACAGAGCCCCAAGGATCACTTATTTCAGTTGAGTGCCTACTAGAACTTGAACCTGATATGGAACCTATACTTGACCAGGAGGAGGCTATGGACACATCTATCATTATGGAACCTCCAGGTATTTTTCAACACGATCAGGTAAGTATTTCTTTTATTTTTTTGGAAACATCAAGAGAGGTACCAAAAGTTGATTTTATTGGCCGCGATAGAATTCTTGATATATCATGTGTGGGAAATAATTGTGAAAATTCTATTGAAGTGTCCAAAATAGATTTCATTGATCATGATAAGTTTCTTGATGCATCTTGGGTAGATATTCATTGTGAAAAATTCTTTGAGTTGCCTAAAATTGATTTTATTGGATGTGATGCATTTTTGGATACATTTTATGCAAAGACTGATATTATTTCATTTCTTTCTTACCCTGCACGCTTGAGAGGGGTATTACATGGTTTTGCAGGGTCCAGAAGACTTCTGGAGTGGGAGCTTCATCTGAACAGACTCAAACCTCCTGGAGGGTGTTCCAAAAAGAATAAAGAGGGAGGAGATGATTTTACTTTAATTCAAATCACTCTACCTCTTAAATGGGTCTTGTATTTAAATAACCTTCGTCCACCTGAACAGGTTGCTGTAAAGTCTAAGTGTGGGGGAGCGATGCACTATAAAGTTGAACAAATGAAAGAAGCTCTTTCGCACACCCAGACTCCTCCACTACCACGGTGGAGGCTATTTCTTGACAGACTCCGACCGCCAGAAATAAAAGGGAGTTTGATCTTTCTTGCCTTTTCCTTTATTACATGTTTTCACTTTTAAAATGAGTTCTTGCTAATAAACACGTGAGTAGAGTAACATGAATAAAAGTCATTGTAAATACCATGTCTTTTGTTTTAGCACTTTTTCTTACATGATTAGGAATAAATGTATCCCTCTAGGTTAACTTATTGTCATTTTAGAGTCTTTTGAAAATAAATTAAATTTGGTTGTTAATACTTAGGGTTTGAGTTCATGGATGAAATCTTGGATGCTTGAGTACTACTTTTCTTTAGATTCTTGATTGAGGACTTGAGATGAATTATTTTTACCTAGTGAAAATTAGTCTTATATTTGTGATACACATATGTTATTGTAGTCTAGAACTTGCTTAGGTTCTTTCAAAATCATATTTCGATGATTGGATCACATCTATAGAGACTAATCACTTTGTTTACCTTTCCACATAAATTTTGGCAAAAATCATGTCTATTCTATTTGTCTTTCCTTATTCCTAATCTTAACCCCAATTTTTCTATGGATTTGTTGCTTGGGATGTTTTCTTAGTGCTACTTTGCCCGAGACGGACAAAGATTTAAGTGTGGGGGAGTGATTAGTGTTTTGGAGAACATTTTGTATCAAGGAAGCAATTGGATCCAAAAAGAAAAAATTTCTGCAATTGGAAGGATCAAAGTGAGTTAAGTTTTGTATCAAGATTAAGTGGGAAGAAGTGGTTAAGGATGGAAATCAATTGAAGATCCAAGAAGCTGTGCATTGAAACCCATTTGCACTCAAAAAGCAGTGAGACAATTGTTTGTGCCAAAGCAAGGAAAAAATTTCCTGTGAAGCATGATTGGATCAGAATTGCTCACGGTTGCAGCTGTGCTTTGTTCGGAAAATTCAGAACCATATGACAGAAGCTAAGTTGCAGCTGAGTGGAATCAGAAAGGCTGAATGAAGGTTGCATTAAGGCTGAACAAAAGCATTGCAAGAAGGAAACGAAAATTCTGAAATGTTTGTGCCAAAGAGGGTAGCTATTCATTTAAAGCTCACAGAAAGGGTTGAGTTGAAGCTGATATTTGATCAGAATTCAAGCACAAAGCGAGCTGCAAGACTGCTGGCCACAACATAACTGAATTTTGAAATTTCTGCACAAGTTTGTATCAACTTGGGACCAAAATTGGTTTGACTCAAAAGTAGGGAAGTCAAGAGCAGCAACCTGTTGTTGGAAGACTGAATTGAGGGCTGTAAACTCTGAATTGAAGCTGAATTGAAGGCTGATGAAATTGGAATTAAAGCTGAGAAGAAGCTGAGCTAAAACTGAAAAGTTAGAAGCAGGAAGTTCTGAGCTGAGTTGCAAGGATAGCTGCTGAAATGATTGAGGTTGATTTCCAATCTGCATGGAATCAACTTACATGGAAATCTGAAGGCTACAGTAAATCTGTGCAGTGTGGAAGCCAGAATTTCCAGCCGACTTCAATCACCAAAAACTGACTTGGATTGTAAGGAAGCCACTCGACAGTTATTAGAGTTTATGGAGAGCAGAAAAGAAGAGATGAGATTGAAGCAGAAAATGCAGAGAATTCTGTGCCAAAAGGAAAATCTGTGAAGCTGATATGATTAGAAATGACTTGGATTAGAACCTGAACTGAATGGCAACTAATATGAATTGAATTCGGCTGAGTTGAAGCTGACCAAATCTGATCAGGGCAGAAGATTTGTGCCAAAAATAGAGGAGAAAAAAATTCTGGGCAGTGTAGAAATTGAAGTGCAAATGAATTGAGTTGAAACTAATGTGGCTGCTGCAAGGGATGCTGAAAAGGACTCAAATCAAGCCACTCGAAGCCCAAGAGGTTTTGGAGAACAGCAAGTTGATACTTAAGCTGAAAATTCGGTTATGAAAGGAGAAAAACCAGTAAAAATGCTATGAAGGCAGTTTGTACCAACTTGCAACCTAATTTGAGTTTTTGAGGCTATAAATCAAGGCAGTAGGTATAGGAATGTATTTGAAATTGTTAGGCACCTCCACTGCTGATTAAAGGAGAAAGAAATGTGGTTGATTGAATTTTTTTTCAGATCAAGAACAGAAAAAGAAAGAAGGATGCAGTGGGCTGAATTCGAAACAGCTGGGATCAACCTTTCCATCTCTATTTGATGCTAACTGCCAACCAGAAAAATGCAGTAGTTTGCAAGGTCTGAGATTGAAACCGTGGAGCTAGAATCTGATGCAGGAAATGCAAGAAAAATTCGAAACGATTGCTGATCAGAATAGAAAGTGAAGAGGCTGAAATTGAACTTGTTGAGCAAAATTTTGAGTGGAATACTTTAAGTGCTCAACTACTTCTAGATGCCAACTGATATGAAGAAATTAGAGTTTTGCAAGATCTGAAATGCTCCATTAGAAGATTAAGAGCAGGAAACAAAAAGAGAAGAAAAACAGTTTGAAAAAAAAGAGAGAAAAGAGCAAAAACAAAGATGGCACACAATTGAAGACTTGGCACTATAAAATCATTGAATGTTTTTCTCATCCGGATTTAAGTTTTATTTCATTTCATTTCTGACCTTGCTAGAGAGAAAGGAAAAGAGGAAAAATCAGGAAAGAAGATGGAGAAAGAAATTTGGCACGCAAGGTGGAAGTTGGCACATTGAGATCAATAGGGTTTTATTCATCCAAGTGGAAGTCATTTTTCAAGATTAACTCCACCACATTTTTGATATAACTAGAGGACTGACAAGAGGGGCAAAGCACATTGGAAACATACTTGAGCACTCAAGTCTTCCACTTTATCAATTTTTCCATTTCCTTGATTTTTGCTCCATTTCTTACCATTTTCCATGTTTTCACTTGTTTTTGTAGATGTTGATCCTAATCATGAATAATGGTGGAGATTAGATAATAAGCAAGCCTATGGTAGTGCAAGAAGCATGTGTGTATGAGTGAGCTCCACTTCCATCATCTACTTAGAACTTAAGGAGAGAGCCACCAAAATTTTCCTTGAAAGGCTAGTAAGTTGAATTCATCTCAATGACTTATGATGGATGAAAAGACTAAGTTGTTGATTTAAGGACAAGATACTAATCCATAGAGCTTAGATTTATGAGAATTGACAACCTTAGGTAATTTCTTTTCATTTGCTTCTAATTATGCTTTAGAAAACCTAAGGGATACATACTTAGTGGTTTCGCGAGACGCTCAAGGTTAAGTGTGGGGGAGTTGATAAGTACCATTTTGTTGATTATTTTAATTGTTAAAATCCATGTTTGACCCATGTTTTACTTGCTTAATTGTGATTTTACCCTAGGCTTTAGGATTTCCTCTTATTTTGGACTTAATTGCAAATTTGCACATTTTTGGATTATTTGTCCACTAATTTTCTGATATATTTTTGTAGGCATGAAAGGATCCTGGACCTAGGGCATACTGAGTCAAACTTGAGTCGGAAGTGGACCCGGATCGAATTATCAAGTTTCGGATTAATCTGCGCCGTCCGATTCAAAAGCGACTAGATCTAAGCCATCCGGGACCATCTGAAGCAATCCGAGCTAGGGTTAGGGTTGATCAAGCACTCTGATCAAGATCTGAAGGTTTCATCTAAATCAGAGCTCAATCAACCGTTGGATCAAGCTCGGAGGGCTCTAGATCGTCCATTCAAAGATTAGGTTGATCTGGACCATCCGTTGCACATCTGGAGGATCCGAGCTACCACGAGGCAGATCCTGACCCCTGATCAGCATCCTCAAAGTTTGGCTCAAATCAGAGCAAAATCAGCCGTTGGATTTCTTCAAAGCAATCTGAGCCGTCCAATGTTAATTATTTAAGGAAAAATTCCCTGCAGCTGACCTTCGTCGCGTCTTCACTGTTCTTCGTGTTCTTCAGCCGTTTTCATCACTTTTGCAATTTTTTTCATCTAAGAAGGCGTGACCACCTCCATTCCATTCCTAGATCAAGATTTGAATCGTGGGTGATAGTCTCCTTGAAGAATTCAGTTCCATTTGCGCCGGAACAGGGATTGTTTGAGGGTTTCGGCAATTCCTCAGTCCGATCACTTGCTTCTCATCCACAATCCATTCCCAAGCATATGAGCCACTTGTAGGGGTTCTCAGGTGAGCTCAGAAGCTTCCCAAATCATCATCGCAGCTCCATCAGTTGAGATAGAGTGAAATCGGATTGCAAATTCCAGCTAAGCGCAGATTTGAGTAGAGTCGACTTCAGAGATGATTTCCCACTAATTTGCTGAGCCAAGGGGTTCGAAGCCAGCTCTTGCTTGACGACCAAGAAGATTTTGAGCTCGGGAAGGAATCGAGGAGTAGTTTTCCTTAGTTTAATTTCTGTTTTTAGCTGTAGTTTGCATTTCTGCCGAATTCTGTTCTGTTTTCTGCAATTTTCTGTATTAGCTGTTTAAGAGTGGTTTCTGAATTGTTTAACTTTAGTAGGTTTCGAATCTTCAAGTTAATTAGTTGGGTGAACTTGTTAGTGATCAATCGGCTTTAAGTTTAGTATATTTTTTCTGTTAACAGTTTGCGTGCCAATTCCAGCTAGCGTGCCAAGTTCATTCCTGAATTTTCAGTTTTGATTCTGTCTTCCTTTCTTTGCTTCAGTTTATGTCTGAATGGATAGTTTATTTCTGAATCAGTAGGTTTATTACTCCTTAAGCTAGTTTCGAGCAGTGTTCCTAGTTAGTCAATTTTGAATTTGCATCCAATTAGTGTTCCAATTCAATTTCGCATAAATTGCTGAATTTCTACACATGAACTTGTTTATTTTCGGTTTGTGTCTTAAGTGAACTGTTTGGGACTGGTTTTCTTCATTTATTCTTGCCAAGTTCTTAATTGATAGTGTGCTTTTCAAATTGCATTCGGTTAGCTGCATTTCTTAACTGCTAGAAGTAGTTTTAGGCACAAAAATTCAATTTTTGGCACAAAGATTTCAGCTTGCGTGCCAAGCTGTTTTGGGCATTGTTTTCACATCAGTTTTCACTTGTCTTTTGGTGTAGGATAGCTCTTGAAATCTATTGATATCACCTTTAGCTATTATGAATTTTCCCTGCTTTAGTTAGCTGTAGAAACTTCGAAGTTGAGTTGAGTTTAGTGCTTGGTCAATTTCTGAATTTCGCATGCTTTAATTTGTATCAAGCTTGTTTGTTTCCAAAATCTGCCATCACTGTGTTTATTCAATTGCTCAGCAATAAGATTGCATCTAATATCCATTGTGTGCCCCTTTTTAATATCAATTTAGCCACCTTGGTTGAGTTGGTTCACCTCCAGTTGAGATATCATTCACTATCGTTGTTTAGTTCCTTTGTTTAGTTTGTTTTTATTTTTCTTGTGCTTTCATTCCGAATTCATAACCCAAAACCCAATTACTTATTTGAAACCCAGAAACATAAACGACACATAAACCAAGTTAGAATCAAATTATATCAACTAGTCCCGAGGAAAAATACGACCTGTGGCCCCTTTACTACGTTTTCATATTTTGATTGCAAAAAAGGGTTTCCAGCATTTTATACAAATTCTAAATTTGAGACCCACTTTCGTGACAGTCTATTTTTGGTCCGTCACTGCACCAGTCGACTGGAAAGATATCAGTCGACTGGTGCCAATTTAAAACAGAATGTGATGTAGAGCTGCTGGTTAGTGCTTTAGTCATGCAACGTTGAGTTTCGGGGATCAAATCCTTGCCAAGCTAATAAAATTAAATTTTTTGTTTTATTTTGGCTGGTTAGTACTTCCATCATGATTGTGATTTACCGCAACATGCTTGAGTTATGAATTGTTAGTTCAGTACATAGCAAAATAAGAATTTTTAAATTTTCTCAGTTGGTTTAGCATCTGGAAAACAATGATCAGTAATCAATCAGTCAGTTAGTAGTAGAGATTCGCCTTAAAACTCTGTACCAGAAGGCGGGTCGTTACAGAGTGGTATCAGAGCAAGTTCCATCTTTCCTCCACACACACATCCAGCATCGTACCTGCAGCTTCCATGTAAGAGTACCTCTCACATTACTTATGTTTTCTTGCTTTTCATTCCCTACTTAACTGAAACATGTTTATAACTCATGACACTTTAATATAGTTATAGTAAATATGTATGTCCTCTGTTATGTAGATAATGGTTAGAGAACGCCCAACTAGAAGGGTGCCAGCTACTGAGCCTCAACAGGAGGCAACTGACACAGTGACTCCACCTAAGCTCGAGGAGATAGTGGCTCAGCTCTAGAGACAGATAGCTGAGCAGCAGCAAGAGATAGCCACTTTAAGGGCAAATCAGCAGACCACACCTACTGCTACGCCAGGACCAAATGTGGAACCCCCAATAGTGACAGAGGTTCCACTTAGAGCACCAATAACACCAGAAGCCCCAGCAGTAGGGGCTAGAAGAGAAGCATATCTGGTTTAGTGGCAGAAACTCAAACCAGAGAACTTTTCAGGCACTAGTGAACCGTGGGATGCACAAGCCTGGTTCAAAACCCTGGAGAGTACCATGGAGCTTCTGGACTGGCCAGAACATGAGAAAGTAAAGTGCGCCTCCTTCTGCCTAGCAGGAGATGCTAGAATGTGGTGGGAAAGGGTGAAGGCCAAGCGAGACATAAATCAGATGACATGGGCCAACTTCGAAGCAGAGTTCTTCGAAGAATTCTTTCATATACGGGTTACTAACCGGCATTATGATGAATTCACTGAATTTCGTCAAGATAACCTATCAATAGAGGAAGCTGTGAAGAGATTCAACAGACTGGCTCGCCTATGCCCTGAACTGGTCAGCACTGAACGAGAGCGAGTCAGGCTAATGCTCAAGATGCTAAGGCCAGAAATAGCATTGAATGTGGCCAGCGGCGTCCATAGGCCGCAAACCTCAGAAGAACTAGTTAGCAGTGCTCTGATCACCGAGCACTACTTGAACATCATGCAACAATAGAAGTCAGTCATGACAAAAAGTAAAGGCCAAGGCATTTCAGGAACCCAGAAACCCCAGGGCCACAACTCTAGCTGGAAAGGGAAGAATCAGGGCAAGAGAAAGCAGTGGAACAATCCGAAAGGGGAGCCCGCCAACAAGCAAGCCAAGTATCCCACTTGTCCTACATGTGGGAGACAACACTTAGGGGTCTGCCGCAAGGGCACCCGTGAGTGTTATAACTGTGGTCAAGAGGGTCACATGGCCAAGCAGTGCCCCACCAAGAACAGTCTGCCTACTCCACAGCCTACTCAGTATGGAGGCAAACTTGCACAGCTACATCAGATGCAGGCAGCACTGGATGGCCCTCATATCAGTCAGGGCAGATTAGAAGCTCCATCAGCCACTACCAATGCACGGATCTTCTCACTGACCAGAGAGGATGTAGCGAATGCCTCGACAGTTGTGACAGGTCAGATATATATTTTACAGCAAAATGCAACTGTCTTATTCGATACAGGGGCAACCCATTCTTTCATATCCAGGGCGTTCGCAGAGAAGTTAGCTATACCTCCAGATGTACTCAGTGGCTAGTTCTTAACCACCCTACCTTCAGGAGAGATTATGGCATCCACGCATTGGCTCCGTGCAGTGCCAATCAGTATAGCAGGTAGAGAGCTTTACGGTGATCTGATAGTGCTGGATATGACTGATTATGATGTCATTTTTGGAATGGACTTCCTAATCAAGTACGGTGCCTCCATAGAATGCCGTAAAAGGAAAGTCATATTCCAACCTTAAGAAGGAGTGCAGTTTGAATACATCGGAGAACCCAAGAGAAAGGCCAAGAAATTTCTCTCAGCTCTAAAAGCATAGAAACTGCTGGATTCAGGATGTACCGGATTTCTAGCACATGCAGTTAATACTGAATAAGAGAAGGATCAAAAGCTAGAAGAGGTCCCAGTGGTATGTGACTACCCAGCAGTCTTCCCTGACGAGTTACCAGGCTTACCGCCAGACAGCGAGATAGAGTTTGAGATAGATCTCATTCTAGGTACCAATCCCATTTCAAAAGCACCATACCGTATGGCTCCAGCAGAATTAAGAGAACTTTAGGAGCAACTACAGGAGCTGCTCGACAAGGGCTTCATACGCCCTAGTCATTCACCTTGGGGAGCTCTCGTATTGTTCGTGAAGAAGAAAGATGGGTCCTTGCGCTTGTGTATGATTACCGGGCCTTGAATCAAGTCACCATCAAGAACAAGTATCCCTTGCCAAGAATTGACGACTTGTTCGATCAGCTAAAGGGAGCAGCAGTGTTCTCAAAAATAGACTTGAGATCGGGGTATCACCAGGTGAAAGTTAAGGAAGGTGACATCCCCAAGACAGCTTTCAGAACAAGATACGGACACTATGAGTTTGTAGTTATGCCTTTTGGCGTAACGAACGCTCTGATAAGCACGCGCGTCGTACCGCGAGTATCAAATACAATTAAAGTATCGAATTCCTCTAAACTAATGTAGCATAGAGTAACTCGAGTCGTCTCCCAACGAATGTAGTTGATATATGATAAACCTTAGGATCGTATGTTATTGCTTTTGGATTTTTGGATATGAAACTGGGGTTTGGATTTTAATGTTAAGACTACGAAAAGAAATAACAAAGCAGGTATGAAATCTAGTTCTAATTAAGGAAAGACAATGCAGGTAAGGAAATCTAATCTAATCTAAACTATACTTGCAAGGATTAAGAGCAACATAAAGTAAAGCAATTAACAAAACCTAGATTAATCAAACCTAATTACATCCAAATAAAAACAAGAACTCGAAGCAATTAGAAGAGACAAGACAAGCAAGAATTAAGCAAAACAAGAGACATGAAATTAAACCTAGAATTAAGCAAAACAAGAGATATGAAATTAAACCTAACTATAGAAGCATTTAGTCAAACAACTTATGAGCAGTATTCAAAATGACATGAGTGCGTGCAATTTGAAATGGGGGAAGTTCCATCAACTACAAACATTCAATAATCAAACACATAATATTCAACAATCAAACACAAATTTGATGAAGCTGCTGCTGGATGAAGAATGCTGTGCTGTGAAGAAATGCTGCCGGAAATGGAAAACTGTGAAGAAGTTACCGGATGCTGTTGAAATTGAATTGCTGTGAAGTAGATCTGCTGTGCAAGAATTGCTGCAGGAAATGATGAAGAGCTGCCTGTGAAGAGGAAACTGCGAAGGAAATCTGTTGGATGGAGAAGCTGCGATGAAGTAGCTGCCAAATCTGATGAAGCTGGACAAAGTAGAAGCTGTGAAGGAATGTGAAGAAACTACTGCTAGAAATGAAGGAATTGCTGTAAAGAAATGAATCACCGGCGGTGAAGTGGATGATTGCTTCCCTCAACCCGAGAGAGAGCTGACGGTGAAGATGTGGATGATCGCCTCACAATCCTCTTCTCCCCCAACCCGAGAGAGTGTTGGCTTGAAGGTCGACTAGGGTTCAGACCTCGAGCCCTAGCTTGTGGTCGGCGGCGAGATGAAGTGGTGGAGACTCCTCTTCGAACCCGAAGAAGAGACCCTTACTCTCTCCCCTTCTAACCCTAAAGGAAGAGGTGGAGATGGAGGTCGGAAGACCGGCCGGCGGCTGTGGAGATGCGGGCCGCCGGCGGTGAGAGTGGAGAAGATCGAGAAGGTCAGATGGAAGGATTTCCCCCTCTGAGAAGATGCGATCCAGAAGAAGTGATCTCCCCTTGAGCCGATGCCCCGAGGGTTACTGATCGGTTCACCCTTCTGTTCCGGTCCAGCACTTGGGTTCGGTAGCCCTAAGGTTCGGTCCAGCCTTGGGTTCGGTCCAGTCTGCCAAGCCAGAGCTCACAACCCAATCCTTTGGTTCAGCCAGCCTTAGCCCAACAGTTGGGTTCACTCATCCCTTTGGTTCAGCCAAGCCAGTTGAGTTCGACCCAGCCTCAGTGTGTAGCCCAGCAGGCCAAGCAGTTCGGTTCAGTTTCAACCCAGCTCTTGGTTCAGCCAAGCCAGAGCTTACAGCTCAGAAGAAAATTAGCAACGAACGACTGAGATCGATTTGGCTTCATCCAACGGTCAGATCTGAACCAAACTCCACAGATCCCAATCAATGGTCCTGATCTACCTGTCCCCAGCTCGGATTAACCAGATCAGTGGCGGATGGTCCAGATCTTCCCTTTTCTTGAATGGATGGTCTAGAATATCTTGAGTTTGATCCAACGGTCAGATTACTTCTGATTTGGCTGAAATTTTTAGATCTTGATCTAAGGTCATGATTGACTCTATCTTGAACTCGGATTGACCAGAAGTTGACCGATGGCTCAGATCTAGCCGTTCTCTGGAATGAATGGCTCCTATTAATCCGATGCTTGATCCTTTTGATCTGGATCCAATGCTGACTCAAGTCTGACTCGATTTGATCTAGGTCCATGATCATTTGAAGCCTACAAAATAATATTCAAATTTAGTGCCAATAATATCCCACATATACAAAGATTTGAATTAAAAGCCAAAATAGAGGAAATACATGAAACCTAATACAATTGCAAACTTAAGCATATAAAATGTGGATCAAACATGGATTTTAGAGCATAAAATAATTAACAAAATGGTGGTTATCACGCTCCAGCGACTTTCATGGACCTAATGAATAGAGTGTTCCGAGAATATTTAGATAAGTTTGTTATCGTCTTCATCGATGACATTCTGATATATTCCAGGACTCAGAAAGAACACGCAGAACACCTAAAAACAGTATTAGAAATTCTTCAGCGGAGCCAACTCTATGCGAAATTCTCCAAGTGTGAGTTTTGGCTCGATCAGGTGTCTTTTCTAGGTCACATCATCTCCAAGGATGGTGTGATGGTAGACCCCAGCAAAATAGAAGCATTAAGTAACTGGGTTAGACCGAAGAATGCCAGTGAGATCAGAAGTTTTCTAGGTCTAGCCGGTTACTACAGGAAGTTTGTAGAGGATTTCTCTAGAATAGCCTCCCCACTGACATCTCTTACCAGAAAGAATAGAAAGTTTCAGTGGACAGAGGAATGCGAGAATAGTTTTACAAAATTAAAGAGAAGATTGACTAGTGCTCCCATCCTGACTCTTCCAGAGACCACTGACAGCTTTGACATTTATAGTGATGCTTCTAAATTAGGACTTGGAGCAGTGCTGATGCAGAATGGCAAGGTTATCGCCTATGCCTCTAGACAACTCAAGGATTATGAGAAGAACTACCCTACCCATGACCTTGAGCTAGCTGCAGTAGTGTTCGCTCTCAAGATCTGGAGGCATTACTTATACGGAGCTCAGTGTAGGATTTTCACAGATCATCAGAGTCTGAAGTATTTTTTTACTCAGAAGGATCTGAACATGAGGCAACGCAGATGGCTTGAGCTGGTCAAGGATTATGACATTGACATCCTCTACCATCCAGGCAAAGCTAATAAGGTGGCAGACACACTTAGCAAGAAATCTAGTGCCACCCTACTAACTTTGTCTACGATGTCGCAACCCCTTCGGAAGGAAATATCAGAGTTTGGACTGGAAATTATAGTTGGGCAACTCTCCACTTTGACATTAGTGTCAACCTTGCTTGAAGACATCCAGACATCACAGGATCAAGATCCTGACCTTCATAAAATCAAGCAGGGGATAGCAGAATCAGAAAATGGAGAGTTTCGCCTATCAGATAGTGGGATACTGTACTACGGTGACCGCCTATGTGTTCCGAACCAAGAAGAGCTCCGAAGGAAGATCCTAGAGGAAGCACATGGATCTCCTTATGCTATGCATCCTGGTTCCACCAAAATGTACCAAGACCTCAGGGGACGTTTTTGGTGGTCTGGGATGAAGAGAGACATCACCAGATATGTCAGTACCTGTCAGACATGCCAAAGGGTCAAGGAAGAATATCAGAGACCAGGAGGAGTTCTGTAGCCTATCCAGATTCCAGAATGGAAATGGGAAGATATTTCCATGGATTTTATAGTGGGACTACCCAGAACAACGAATATGATGCAATCTGGGTAATAGTTGATAGATTGACTAAGTTTGCCCACTTCCTAGCTATCAGGATCTCCTATTCCATGTAACAGCTAGCTCAGTTATACCTCAAGGAGATCGTCAGATTACATGGAGTCCCTAGGACTATCATTTCAGATAGGGGCAGTAGGTTTACTTCGCACTTCTGGGAGTGCGTAAAGACAGCACTAGGCACCAAACTGATGTTTAGCACAGCTTTCCATCCTCAGATAGATGGTCAGACAGAGAGAGTTAATCAAGTACTAGAAGATATGCTCAGAGCTTATGCTTTAGATTTCAAGGGCAGTTGGTGCAGATACCTGTGCTTAGCGGAATTCGCCTACAACAACAGTTATCAGGCCACTATCGACATGGCACCCTATGAGGCTTTATATGGGCGGAGGTGTAGATCTCCTATCTGCTGGTACGAGGGTGGTGAGAGGCAAGAGTTAGGCCTACAGACAGATCTTATTGATGATACCACCGTAGCCATATAGCAGATCCGCCAGAGAATAGAAACAGCTCAGAGCTGCCAGAAGAACTATGCTGATACACGGCGCAGACCATTAGAGTTTGAAGTTGGGGATTCAGTATTCCTCAGAGTGGCTCCCATGAAGGGAGTAATGCGTTTTGGGAAAAAGGGCAAGCTAAGTCCCAGATATGTAGGACCATACCCCATCACCAGAAGAGTTGGCAAGTAGCTTATGAGCTAGAGCTACCTCAGGAGATGTCATCTATCCACAATGTATTTCATGTCTCCATGCTGAAGAAGCATATCCCAGATGCCACCCAGGTGATAGAGCCACAGACGGTACAAGTCCGCGAAGATCTCAGTTATGATAGTCGGCCTATTCAGATAATAGACCGAGCGGTTAAGAAATTGCGGAACAAGGAAGTACCATTAGTGAAAGTCATATGACAAAATCACAGAGTAGAAGAGGCAACATGGGAACCAGAGGACAGCATGAGGCAGAAATACCCAGAGTTGTTTTAAGTTCAAGGATGAACTTTTTATAAGGTATGGGGGATTGTAACATCCAAAAATTCTCAAATCTAATTTTAGAAATATCCTAGAATTTATGGATATTTTTATAGAATTTTCCATGGACAAATAAGGCAAAAATGAATTAAAATATAATGCGCAAAACTTAAGTGGGGTTTGAACCCTAGACCTTTAGTATAAGAGAAGAATAGACTTACCAAGTGGGATGAGTTTGTTTTTGTTGAAATAGATTAGAGGGAAAGATAGATAAGGTGAAGTTAGTTGAATTTTTCCCATAAATATAAAGGGAACTTAAGGGTTTTTTTAATTGAAACTTTTCCTCACCTTGTCGCCGCCGAACCCTCTCCCTCCCGTGGTGATTCCTTCATCCCTCTCCCGAGGCTTCTTCCTCCCTCACTCACGGTAAAGCAAAGAGGAGTCCAAGGCTCGTGTTAGGTGGATTCAAGAAGGAGGGCACGCTAAGGGATCTTGTTCTTCGTTGGAA
Organism: Boesenbergia rotunda; assembly: GCA_024364735.1. Classification (NCBI taxonomy): domain Eukaryota; kingdom Viridiplantae; phylum Streptophyta; class Magnoliopsida; order Zingiberales; family Zingiberaceae; genus Boesenbergia; species Boesenbergia rotunda. The sequence continues at coordinate 24,032 of JAGFNQ010009978.1, forward strand.
CCTCTCCGAGACTCCAAGGACCTTCCCTCTCCCTACACCCTATGCCCTAGAGTTGTAAGAACAAGCGTAGGATGTAAGTACCCCTCACCTACGGTATAAGTAGCTTCGTTTGTATAATTGATTATCCTAGTTTATCTAATTGCAAATTTATGCCCATATGTGCAGATTAACTTCCTCTACCGATTTTAAGGGCACCACTAGATGGGCTGGGCATGTTTCCTCCTTTAGTTTGGGGTTTAGACGCACCGTCGAGTGTCTAGGAAATGTCCTTAAATGAAAAGGGAAGTTTTTAGGCACGCAAGGTGCTCGAGAAAATGATAAGAAGCTCTAATATGAGTTTTAGCATGTTATGAAGATAGCTACCCTTGCTTTATGATTATGGACCCTAGTTCATCCATTAGGTGGACTCCTAGATCACCCCTAGGCTCTAGATCGCCTAGTAGATGCAAGGTTAAAGAAAAGAATATTTATGAAAGTATTTTACTTTTTATGGCATGTGCTTGGACTCTAGTTCGTCAATGGGTGGGCTCCTAGTTGCCCCTAGGCTCCTAGTTTGCCTAGTAGTAGTACCCTAATGGGTTCAGGATTAGCTACCTCGGATCTATTTAGGGATGCGCGCATTAGCAGCACATTGCCGGGCCCACAGCAGCATGATTATTATTTTCACTTATTATATGTATAAGTTTCAAAAGTTCAGTAATAACTCTAAGTGAAAACAGTTTTAAGATCATGCTTAGTTCAGTCAGATTCTATGAATGTTATGCGAATTTAGTTATAAGAATATGATTTAGTTCATGTACTTAGTATGATGAGTATGCCATGATATTTGTTTAGATTATATGTTCCAGCAAGAATGAATGACAAGCATGATATGTTTTTCCTACATGTGTTTTTAAAAGCATGAGTTTCGAAATATGCATTGTTTTGTGAGTAGGATGGTACTTACTAAGCTTTATGCTTATAGTTTCATTTTTCCTTATACTGCAGATAAAGGCAAAGGAAAAATAGAGTAGCAGAAGCGACAGGGATGATGGTGGAGTGTGTGATGGTGGAAACTTGGAATGAAAAAACCTTGGGAACTTTCATTAAGAGGACATGTTATTAAGAATGTTAAATGAATTAGTTCCTTGTCATGTTTAACATTTTCCGCATCTTAAGTACCCTTGTTATGTTATTAGCATTATGCTAGTATGAGTTGATATCGTGTCGTGATGCCATGCCTAGCTTTTACATGTGATATGTTGAGTGATACTTTTCAAATGCATGTTAACCAGTAGTAAAATGCATGGTCTAAGGCTATAGAATCATTTCTGATATTATAGTGCTACTATTGATGCATCTAGGCAAAAACAATGCTTAGTTTTAGTAGTAAGTTGATACAAAGTTTATGTTTCTAAATTTATGCTTAGAAGTAGTTGAAGTATGCCTTAATGTCATGAAAACATGTAGAATATGACCTAGAATCATTGTATACCTATTAGTAGGCTCAAATATGAGTTTGTGGTATTTTTGGTACAAAGTAGGTTGACCTTGGCACGTTTTTGGAATCTGAAACTTCTGATTTCAGAGCTGCCAGTCGACTGCGACAGCTATCAGTCGACTGGGACTAGCAGAAAAAATGGTACAGAAAGTTTCGTCGGCTGCACCAGTCGACTGGAAAGATATCAGTCGACTGGTGCCAATTTAAAACAGAATGTGATGTAGAGCTGCTGGATAGTGCTTTAGTCATGCAACGCTGAGGTTGGGGGATCAAATCCTAGCCAAGCTAATAAAATTAAATTTTTTGTTTTATTTTGGCTGGTTAGTACTTCCATCATGATTGTGATTTATCGCAGCATGCTTGAGTTATGAATTGTTAGTTCAGTACATAGCAAAATAAGAATTTTTAAATTTTCTCAGTTGGTTTAGCATCTGTAAAACAATGATCAGTAATCAGTCAGTCAGTTAGTAGTAGTGATCCGCCTTAAAGCTTAGTACCAGAAGGCGGGTCGTTACAATTGATCTGCGGTCCGGATATCATCAGTTAAGGGTTAGAGACTCAGACGTCTAGAAAATAGAGTTCCATGTCAGATATGGACATTATGAGTTTTTGGTAATGTCATTTGGGCTTACCAACACACCTGCGATATTCATGGACTTGATGAACTATGTATTTCTAGAGTATTTGGATCAGTTCATCGTCGTTTCCAATGACGACATCTTGATCTACTCTCATTCCAAGGAGAAATATGCACAACATCTTCATATCATATTGGAGACTCTCAGATGGGAGCGTCTATTTGCAAAGTTTAGCAAGTGTATATTCTGGCTTCCTTCCTTGGGTTTCCTTGGACACATGGTTTCTAGCAAAGACATTTCTGTGGACTCACAGAATATCAAAGTTGTCACCAATTAGGACGGCCAAAGTCAGTGCAGGAGGTTTTAGATTCCTGGGTTAGCTGGATTCTACAAATTATTTTTAGTGTGATTTTCTAATCTAGCCATGCCATTGACATGCCTGACTCAAAAATGCATCAAGTTTTCATGGTTAGAGGCCTCTGAGAGCAGCTTCCAGGAGTTGAAGTGGAGATTGGTGCCAACACCTATTCTGGGGTTGCCTTCAGGAGAGGATAGTTTCGTACTCTACACCGATGTGTCCTATCAGGGATTGGGCGCAGTTCTGATGTAGCATAGACGAGTAGTGTCTTATGATTCTCAATAGCTGAAGAAGCATGAGAAGAACTACCCTATACATGATCTAGAGTTGGTTGTCATTATCTTTTCTTTGAAGATTTGGAGGCACCATCTGCACGATATTACTTTCAAGATTTTCATAGATCATAAGAGCCTCAAGTATCTGTTCACGTAGAAGCAGCTCTATCTCTGTCAGAGGAGATGGATGGAGTTCCTGAAGGACTACGCTTGCATCATTAGCTATCACCTAGAAAAAGCTAATGTGGTCACTGACGCACTGAGCAGGAGTTCAGAGGAGTTTTGTCCAGTCAGCAAGTTTTAGTTACCAAGTTAGTTCAGAGTTTCATTGAGTTGGGACTAGAGGAGCAGGGTCAGACTGAGGGGGTATTCTGGTGACTATGATTGCTCAGTCATCCATCAGGGTAAGGATTAGAGAGACCTAGGCTAGTGATCAACATCTGTAGTTCCTCGCTAGTTGAGTAGTCTCAGGGTAGCAGATTGATTTCACACGAGATGATGAGGGCATTTTGTATTTCCGAGGAAGACTGTGTGTTCCTAAGTCACATCTGGTTCTAGAGAAGCTACTTCAGGAGGAACACCATTCATAATTTGCTATTCATCAGGGTGGGATCGATGGGACCTGTTGAGGCAATCTGTGGTCCGGAGTGACCAAGAGTTTTGATGTTTGGGCAAATGATTTAAGTTAGGTTTCCCTTGTGTTCTAATATGTGTATGTTGAGTGTGCAGGTTGTACAGGTTACACATATGGACTTGGCTGGACGGCCTCAGTACGGTGAAGGGTGGTATGGAGACAAGCTGGAGGCTTGTGTGCACCCGAGGGACCTTGGAGAGCAAGGACGATGAGCTCATGAGGGGCACAGACTTCGAGGCATGCGTGAATGATGGCATGGAGGCAAGCTGGAGGCTTACGTGCATTCGAGGGACGGGAGTCAAAGATGAAGAGGGCGCGAAGGCAATAGTCGAGGCTGCTGAGTGAGGAGTCAATCGAGTCGTGAGGGTACGAGTGCTGTGTGATTGTACTCGGGAAGTCCTAGGGTTCGAGTGCGGAGTGAAATGTACTCAGGGAGTGTAACCCTAGGCTTAGTAAGGGACCAGTCGACTGCCCTGGGAGCAGTCGACCGGTAGCAGCTGGTGAGCTGGCAGAATTCAAACGTTGAGGTGTCAACGGTCGAATTCTAAGTGGGGCAGTCGACTTCCCTGGAAGCAGTCAACTGTCAGCGAGGGTTTTTAGCCCGAGTTCTATTTAAAGGGAACTCAGTTTGGGCTGAGACTCTTGACGAAACAAGCTTGGTTAAGACTTGTTAGTAGTCTTTTGTGCCCAGATAGTGTCCAAGATATTATGGTGAGGTTTCTCCACCCACAAGGATCGACGAGGGCTAGCCGGAGGTTATCCGGGGAGTGATCCACCGACGGATTCTTGGATTAGTCACCCGTCCGGGGTGGATACCAAGTAAATTTGGTTTGTTAGCATTGTTCATGTTGTTAGTTTTCTTTATTATTGTTTCCGCTGTGCAACTAACAACGTAGGTAAAAAAATGAGTTCGGAGAATCGCTATTCACCCCCTCTAGCGTACGCAAGCAATCCTACAATTGGTATCAGAGCGAGGACCGCTCTTGATCGGACTAACCGCCGAGGGAGCACACGCTAGAGGAAGAAGAACAATGGAGGACAAGCTAGGGGACGATATCAACTTACCACCACCATACGAGCATAAAGACTTTGCGTATTGGAAAGCTAGAATGAAGATGTGGCTTGACATGGATTGGGAGTGAATAATGGTGCTAGAAGAGCCATTCGAGACCCCTAAGGACAACCATGGAAATAATTTCTGACCTAGGTATTGGACCAAGGAGCAACAAGAACAAGCAAGGGCCAATGAGAAGGTATCCAATATTTTGATTAATATTTTGCTGACTAATATTTTGAGTGATATAGGGAATTATAAGAAAGCATATGAGTTGTGGAATAAATTGGAAGAAGTTCACAAGAACCCTACATAAACTCAAGGAGTAGAGGAGTCCGAAAAAATAAGCTCAAGTGTCCAAGAAGACCAAAGAGAAAAAGAGTTATCAACGTCATCAAGTGAAACGGAGGAATTGAGTGAAAAAGCATCCACCTCATCTGAAGAAGAAGAAGAAGTATCAACATCAAGGGTTGAGGGAGATGAGAGACCCTCATCCCCACAAGAGCAAGAAAACACCTCAACCTCCACCAAAGCAAAGAAAAAGGACCATATTACATGCTTTGGGTGCAACGAAAAGGGACACTACAAAGATAAGTGTCCAAATGGTAAGAAGGAGGTACTCTCTAAACCCGTGTCCATTCAATTTAAGTCTAACATGAATTGTAAGAATGGAGAAGCCCAGGAGAGGAAAATGAAGATTCGATGCTTCACATGTGGAGAACTAGGGCACTACCACACCAAGTGCCCTAGAAAAGGTGAGCTAAAGAAAATGGAGAATCTAAGAAGATGGGAGAAGGAGGAGAGAAAGAAAAGGAGCTCACATCAAGGGGGAGCACCAAAGGTAAGGGAGGTAATCCCTAACTCTATTTATGCTTAAAATTCTTCCATGAATACTAGAAATGTAAACAATTGCTTGCCTAAATGTAATTTTGGTTTTAGATATCATGATAGGACTAGGGTTAACAAGGTAGTGTTGGGACCGGGTGCATGTTGACATGGATGCGGGTTCGTAATTTTAAAATTAATTACGTGCAGCGGAAGGTTTAGCATAAATAATTTCTCTAAATCATTTAACCACACATCTAAGCATGCAATTTTATCTTGTGTAGACATGATTATATATTTGAAATTTTGCAGAAACATAAACTAATTTACGTATTACCTTGCGTAACTCGAAGGAAGGGACGAGATCCAACTGTAAGTGTCTCTTGGAAGCTCCGCCTCTATTCGCGTCCACGCCGACTATCTTTGGGATGACTTCGCAAAGCCACGAGTTTTGTGTCCTCGAGAACTACTAGATTCTCCGAGAACACGACAAGAAAAACCAAGAGAGAAGTCGGAAGACTAACCACAAAAGGATGGTCGGCTGGTGCTCCTTCTTGGGGCTGGTTGGCGCACGGCAAGAAGAGGAGAAGAGAAGGAGAGAAAGAGAGGGTGAGAGTCTATGCCTTCATCTCTATAATCATCACCCAAGCCTTGCCTTGGGTCCTTTATATAGTGGCCTCTCAACCATCAATCCCCTCAAATATGGAATAACTTATTCCATCATGCCAAGTTTGATTTTATATCATAGTTAAAATCATATTTTAATTCATGATAAAAAATCAATCAAGTCTCTTCTCTCCTATGGAATAAATTTCCTTATCATGGTAAATCAATCCATGATTGATTTTATAAAATAAACCAATCCATGGTTCATTTTAATTTCCATGAAAAGTAAACCAAATCTTGGTTTATTATATAAAAATTTATATCATCCATAATTTTATAAAACAAACCACACTTGGTTTATTTTATAAATTGAACCAAAACTTGGTTCTCTCCCTTTGTTGTGGCCGACCAAGCAAAGAGGATGGAGGCCCTCTTTGGCCGGCCCATCCAAAGCCAAGCCCCAATGAATTAAACTTATTTAATTCATCTATTAAGTCTTCAAAAGACTTAGCCATTTTACGCTTCCGATGCGTCTCTGAAAAATTCAGATTCGACTTATCGTTTGACTCAACCAAACTTAATCTCTCTTGATTGGAAAATCTAATTTTCAACTCGTTTTAAATCCCTCGGATTACTCGTAGTGCTTGTGACTAAATAAGCTTTCGATTTATGTTGGCCGTCTATAATTAATCAATTATAGAACGATCATGAGTGGCACCTAGTAGTACATCATGATCCCCAATTAATCGAAAGATCAACGGTTGACCTCAGAAACAATTCTGAAACCCTTTAGCAGCTATAATGAATCGTGCCCCATTCCCTTCACCATCTTATACCCACTTGGTTCAGGACATGGTCTATGTGTGTCACTTGGTTCAGGACATGGTCTATGTGTGTCAGTCCCCACTAGGCTGACTACGTCACACCTAGCCCAAGTAACGTTTTCTCGTCCTACGGATTCTAATTACTCTCATGTATTTAAGAGATTCATGCTCTGAACATGTCATGCTCTGGCCTGAGGCTTCGAGTAACAATCCGACGATAGGCCTCGGGTATACATCTCCTCGCAAGGAGTGGTGAATCCTTTGTAGGCTGTTCAAACATCTTCGGGCACTTCGGCTTATACCCAATCATCCTGGGTCCACACCTCCTTGGAGATGCTTGCTTAAGATGTCAAAGTATAAGTCTCCATGACCAAGATGACTTGAACACCGCAAGTCAAAGGAACATCGCACTTAAGCTGCAGTAAGAACTTCACTGACATATCTATATGTAGACTACCATATGAAGTTTTACAGCCAGTCACTCCAATGAACTACTTCCCTTAACTAGCATTCATGTTTATCTCCGGACATCTCAATGTCACCAGCTAGTGAGAATCAGCTGATTAGAGAATAACTCATGCTAGTCTCAACAGAATTGATAGTGTCTGTATTTATCAATTCATCGACTAGGGACAATTTCAATACTTCACAATTGCACATGTAGAGATAATCACTAGTTGTGAATTCATCACAAATTCTCTCATGCTGTGAATTGTATTGCGGACATTTAGTAAATGAGTTTAAGATCTCAATCAAATACACAAACATGTATACTCAAATAGTGAATATTCATTTATTAAAATAAATGATTACAATCATAAGGCGATTCCCTTAGGACACTTCTCTCATATCACTAACAAACTCCCACTTGGCCTAATGCCAATCGCTACGGTACCCAACACCACAGGCTCTAACATGACCCTCAAACTTGCTTTGAGGCAAGGCCTTAGTTAAAGGATCCGCTAAATTCCTTTCAGTGGGAATTTTCTCAATTTGTATATCACTCCTACTTATAATCTCTCTGATCAGATGATAGCGGCGAAGCACATGTTTGGATCGCTGATGAGACCTTGGTTCCTTCGCTTGTGCAATAGCTCCATTGTTGTCGCAGTAAACCGATATTGGTTCATCAATGGTTGGAACCACACCAAGTTCTGAGACAAACTTCTTGATCCAGACTGCTTCCTTTGCTGCTTCTGAAGCTGCAATATATTCCACATCCGTGGTAGAATCCGCTACGGTGTCTTGCTTGGAACTCTTCCAACTTATTGCGCCTCCATTCAAAATAAATACGTATCCGGACTGAGATTTGGAGTCATCCTTATCTGTCTGGAAATTGGCATCTGTATACCCATGTATTACCATATCACCTTCTCCATATATTAGGAACACATCCTTAGTGTTTCTTAAGTACTTGAGGATTGTCTTGACAGCCGCCCAATGATCCATTCCGGGATCAGACTGGTATCTGCTTGTGACGCTCAGAGCATATGATACATCGGGCCTAGTACATAACATAGCATACATGATAGATCCTATCGCGGATGCATAAGGAATCTTATTCATGCAAATCCTCTCGTCTTCTGTGCGCGGACACATAGACTTCGAAAGGTTGATCCCATGCTTGATGGGAAGGTAACCTTTCTTGGATTTCGACATGCTAAACCTTTCTAGCACTCGGTCTATATATGTAGACTGCGAAAGACCAAGCAACCGTTTTGATCTATCTCTATATATTCTAATCCCAAGGATATAGGTTGCTTCTCCCAGGTCTTTCATGGAGAAAGTTTTGGACAACCAAATTTTAACTAACTGTAAGACTGATATATCGTTTCCTATAAGTAATATGTCATCGACATATAACACTAGGAATACGACTGCACTCCCACTAACCTTCTTGTACACACAAGGTTCGTCAGGATTTTGTGAGAAATCAAACTCTTTGATTGTCTCATCAAAACGGATGTTCCAGCTCCTGGATGTTTGCTTTAGTCCATATATGGATCGTCGAAGCTTGCATGCTTTGGTTTTATTAACCGATGTGAAACCTTCAGGTTGTATCATGTATACATCCTCAAGCAGGTTTCCATTAAGGAAAGTTGTTTTCACATCCATTTTCCATATCTCATAATCATAATGAGATGCTATGGCCAGGAGTATCCGAATGGATTTAAGTATAGCTACTGGCGAATAGGTTTCGTCATAATCAATTCCTTATTTCTGACGATATCTTTTTGCAACTAATCTAGCCTTAAAGGTAACAACATTACCGTCCATGTCGGTTTTCTTCTTGAAAACTCACTTGCACCCTATGGGCTTAATCCCTTCAGGTGGGTTAACCAAGTCCCATACTTGATTTTTGTACATGGAATCCATTTCCGACTTCATAGCTTCAAACCATTTATCCCTTTCTGAATTTTTCAGAACATCTTCATAACTGATAGGTTCGTCATCGTTAATGAGTAACACGTCGTTCGATTTACTTATGAGAAATCCGTATCTCTCTGGAATATTGCGTGTCCTATCAGACCTACGAAAAAGTGGTGTTGTTTTAGGTTCAACTGATAGCTCATCATTATGAGTTATTGGTTGTGGGTCTAGACTAGGTGTCTCTGTAATGTCTATTGAAGTTTCTTGAACTTCTTCAAGTTCAAAGCTACTCCCACTGTTTTCTTGTAAAAGAAATTCTTTTTCTAGAAATACAGTATGCTTTGAAACAAACACCTTTTGTTCCAAGGGATGATAGAATTGGTAACCTTTCGTTTCCTTAGGGTATCCAATAAATAGACATTTATCAGACTTAGCATCCAATTTGTTTGATATAGTTCGCTTTACATAAGCAGGACAACCCCATATCTTTAGGTGAGATAAATGAGATTTCTTACTATTCCACGTCTCATATGGAGTAGTAGAGACTACCTTGGTCGGGACTCTATTTAGTAAGTAAATAGCTGTCTTAAGCGCATAGCCCCAAAAGGATTTTGGAAGAGTTGCATGATTCATTATAGATCTAACCATGTCCATCAAAGTTCGGTTACGCCTCTCAGATACACCATTATGCTGTGGTGTATATGGCGGAGTCCATTGAGACAATATCCCATTGTCCCTAAGATAATCTTGAAACTCTTGACTTAAGTATTCACCACCCCAATCGGATCGAAGTATCTTAATACTTTTGCCAAGCTGTTTCTCTACTTCACTTCTGAACCCTTTGAATTTCTCAAAAGCTTCAGATTTATGTTTCATTAAGAACACATACCTGAATCGTAAGTGATCATCGATAAAGGTAATGAAGTAGCTATAGCCTCCTTGTGCAAGAGTTGACATTGGTCCACATACATCAGTATGTATTAGACCAAGCAATTCTCCCACTGGTTTACCTTTTCCAGAAAAGGGTAATTTGGTCATCTTGCCTTTTAAGCATGATTCGCATGTATCAAATGAACCGGGTTCAAATGATTCCAGAATTCCACATCGGTGTAATTTGGTCATGCGTTTCTTACTTACATGGCCAAGACGACAATGCCACATATAGGAGTCTATTTGATTATCTATTCGAGTACGTTTGTTGCTAACTTCGATATTGAAAACGTCACCGGATAAATCTAACGTGTAGATACCATTGCATAAAATTCCGATCCCATAAAGAACACCATTTAAAGTTATGTAACAGCAATTGTTACTAAAAGTTAAATGATAACCCTTTTCATTCAAGCATGAAATAGATACAATGTTCTTTATTAACGAAGGAACAAAATAACAATTATCCAATTCTAAGACAAATCCAGTAGGGAGCTTTAGCAAATATGTTCCGATGGCAACAGCAGCAATCTTTGCTCCATTTCCAACTCGCAAATTCGCTTCTCCCTTGACGAGTCTTCTTCTATTCCTTAGCCCCTGTATGTCATTACAAATATGTGAGCTACACCCAGTATCAAGTACCCAGGTGTCCGAGGAAATAGAGTGACATTCAATAACGAAGATACCTGAAGAGGATGGGGCATCGGATGCCTTCTTCTTTAGAGACTCAAGATAAACCTTGTAGTTTCTTCACTAGTGGCCCTCCTTGCCGCAGTGATGGCAAGTGCCTTTTGGTGCCTTTTCAATCTTTTTGGCATTTTTCTTCCTTCCCTTATTTTGTTCTTTGGGCTTCCTCTTAGAGCCTTTCTTTGAGGAACCAACTAACAGTACCGTCTTCTGATCCTGCTTTACAGAAGGCTCTACAGTCTTCAGCAGGTTAAGCAACTCAGGAATGGTAGTCTCCAGTTTGTTCATCCGATAGTTCATCACAAACTGTGAGTAACTCTTGGGCAAACAATGCAGAATTAAGTCCATACTTAGTTCATGATCCATTGTAAATCTGAGTGTGGCTAATTGCTCAATGTACCCCAACATCTTCAACACAAACTGTGAAACAGAAGTGTCTTCCTGCATCTTAGAGGTGAAGAGGAGTCTGGAGACCTCAAACCTTTCGGATCTCGCCTGCTCGTCAAACAGCTCATGAAGATGGAAGACGATGGTATGAGCATCCATATGCTCATGCTGCTTTTGTAGCTCAGGTACCATAGCGGCCAGCATGATGCAACTCGCAAGTTCAGAATCAGCCACATGTTTTGTTGAGGCAATCGACCCTTAAATGATTGGAAGATCATGGTTTTGATGTGTGGGCGAATAAGTTTAAAGTTAGAGTGTTATATTGTACTTGACTTGTGTGATTGAGTTTGCAGGACTTGGAGAATCACACTTGGTGGACCTATCCGAGGGACGAGAGCCGAGGGAGGAGAGCTCCAAGGGCAAGCCGGGAAGTGGACTTCAAAGGGCACACGTGAAGGGTGGCATGGAGGCAAGCCAAGGGAAGGCTTGCGTGCGCATCCGAGGGATGATAGCCAGAGGAAGAGGACTTCAAGGGGCGAGCCAAGGGAGCAGATTTGAAGGCACACGCAAAGGAGAAGGTTTGGAGTGGCTGGAGCTGAGCTGGGAGGCAGGGCAGTCGACTGGCCCAAAGGCAGTCGACTGCCAAAACCCACAGAAAGTTCGCAGCTTCGGATCAGTCGATTGGCCTTGGGGAAGTCGACTGGTATACCCCAAAACTAGCCGTTGGCCGGCATTTAATGTCGGGCCAGTCGACTGCCCCTAGGGCAGTCGACTGGTGCGGGTCTAGACAGACTGCGAATCTGTCCTTTTCACCTATAAAAGGAGCTCCTCGTTACACGTGTATGTACAGTTCCGTACAGTAACGAAGTGCTGTCCAATTGTAGAGTGATCTTTGCTTCCTCCATCATATTTCTGCATCTGTAAAGAGGAAGCTTTTGCTGTAAAGGTTTCACCACCTCAAGGAGACTTTTCGATAGTGAAAAGTGGTGCTCGGAGTGTGGATCCTTGGATTAGTCACCCATCTGGGTGGATACCAAGTAAAAGAATTTTGTTAGCATTGTTATTTCTTTTGCATATTATTTCCGCTGCGCTAACAACTCTGTAGAGATCAAAACGATCAAAGAAAGTGCATTCACCCCCCCTCTGCACGCCTACACCGATCCTTCAGTTGGTATCAGAGCCGGTGCGTTTCGGAAGATCTAACAGTCAACCAGAGCAATTGTAATGGCGTTTCAAGAGGGATACTCCACCGCACGACCACCATTCTTCGACGGCAACGACTTCGTGTACTGGAAAGGTAGAATGCAGTACTATCTTATGAATGACATAGAAACCTGGATAAGTGTTGCAGATGGCTTTGAGGCGCCCGTCGATGAAAGAGGAGACCCAACACCTATGAGAACATGGTCTAAGGAGGTGATGAAGAGGGCGCAGTCAAATGCCAAGGCCACCACCACACTGCAATGCGGGCTCTCAAAGGAGCAACTGAACAAGGTGGGGTCGTTCAAGAGCGCCAAAGAACTATGGGACAAGTTGGTAGAACTGAACGAAGGGTCAAACGAGTCCAGAAGAGCCAAGAAGGACTTGTTGGTGGCCCAACTGCAATCCCTCTCCATGAAGAGCAACGAGACAGTCAGTCAGCTGTATGGAAGGGTAAAGGAAGTGATCAACGAGCTCCATGTAATTGGAGAGGAAATCAAAAACCGCGACATCGTCAGGTATGTCTTATAAGCCTTCCCGAGAACCACCCTGTGGGCATCCATGGTTGATGCTTACAAGGTATCGAGGGACTTATCTTTAGTTAAATTAGACGATCTATTTTGTGAATTTGAACTGCACGAGCAAGCTAACATTTTGGCAAGAGAGAAAGGTATTGCTTTTGTTGCAGAAAAAGAGAAGAAGAGGAGAAAGGAGAAGAAGAAGGTGATCTACTCATCATCCTCGGACTCAGAGGAGTCAAGTGCCTCGATGGACAGTGACCAAGAGGCCTTTATGGTAAGGAAATTTCGTAAAGCATTCAAAAGTTTTTCTAACAAATCATATGCTAGGAAAGGGGCCAAAGGTAAGGGTAAGGCCAAGGAGATAATCTGCTACAACTGTCACCAAGAGGGACATATGAAGAACGAGTGTCCCCAGTTGAAGAAAAGGGAGGACAAGAAGGAAGAGAAGAAGAAGAGTGACAAGAAGAAATCAAAGGGAAAGGAGAAGAGTGCCACGAACCTTAAGGCGACTTGGGATGATCCCTCATCCTCAGAGGAAGAAGAAGAGCAAGTCTCCCACTTCGCCCTTATGGCACAAGATGAATCAGCCTCATCCGATGATGAACGAAGCTCAAGCAGTGAAGATGAGAGCTCCTCCACTTCATCATCATCAGAGTCAAAAGCTTCGGTAAGTGAGGTATACCACTTACCCTCCTCTACCTTAGTGAAAATTATTTCTAGCATGAACATGGATTTAGCTAAGGCTAGAAGTAGAATTAAGGATCTTAAGGAAGAAATTGCCATGCTTAGAGTAGAAGCTATTAAACTTAAAGATTTGCATGCTAGCTCTACCTCTTCACATGTTTCACATATTGAAAATGAAAATAAGGAGTTAAGGAAACAAGTAGATGACCTCACAAAGGCCCTTAGGAAATTCTAAGTAGGATCAAGTAACCTTGATATGATCATCAACAGTCAAAGGGCTGTATACAACAAGGCTGGGTTGGGCTATAGACCTAAGATCAAGGAAGTAGCATTCGTTCACTTACCGGTAGAATTNCCCACTATTTCGATTCATAAGTACTTTTAATTAAGGATATGAAGTTTAATTTATTAAGTGTGAGTCAACTATGTGATGCCGGTTTTAGAGTAGAATTTCATGCTAAGAAATGTGTAATAAGGCAAAGTGATTCAAACAATATCATATTAGAAGGGTTTAGAGAAGCAAACTTGTATTATCTTGATCTATCTTATGCTACTAACAATGTTGTTAAGTGTCTCATGTCTAAAGAAGAAGAAGGGTGGTTATGGCACCGAAGACTTGGACACGTCAACATGAGGAGCATTGCAAGAGTGGCCAAGGAAGAATTGGTGAAGGGGCTCCCAATGATCAAGTACGAAAAGAACAAGTTGTGTGATGCATGCCAAGAGGGTAAGCAATCAAAAGCATCACACAAAGGTAAAACTCTAATTACCACTTCCTTGCCTTTAGAACTTTTGCATATAGACTTGTTTGATTGCCATAGTACTCCATCACTTGTAGGGAGTAAGTATTGCTTAGTGATAGTAGATGACTTTTCTAGGTTTACTTGGGTCTATTTCTTGAAACATAAGGATGATACCCTAGATATCTTTATAGGATTTAGTAAGAGAGTAGAAAACGAAAAGAACATCAAAATAAACCGAATTAGGAGTGACCATGGTGGGGAGTTCCAAAACGCTAGTTTCACACAATTTTGTGTTGAAAATGGGTACAAGCATGAGTTTTCATGCCCAAGGACTCCTCAACAAAATGGGGTAGTTGAGAGGAAAAACCGAGCCCTACAAGAAGCTGCTAGGACTATGCTTAATGCATACTCTCTTCCTAGCTACTTTTGGGCCGAAGCGGTTAACATCGCCTGCTATATTCAAAACCGGGTGTTGGTAAATAGGTTTTTAGGAAAAACACCCTTTGAACTTTGGAATGGAAGGGTACCCTAAGTCCACTATTTTAGAGTCTTTGGATGTAAAGTCTACATCTTAAACACCAAAGATGACCTAAGAAAATTTGAGTCAAAAGCCGATGAAGGAATCTTAGTAGGGTATTCATTGACTAGTAGGGGTTATAGAGTGTACAACAAGAGGACAAAAGTGATTGAAGAGTCCTCAAATGTCAAATTTGATGAAACCACTAGTACTTACCCTAGAAAGGCTTCTATTGATAAGGATATAGAAGAAGTCCAACCCCTTGCCTAAAGAATCCAAGACCTACATTTGGAGGGTAATGATCAAGGGGGAGTAAGAAGTACCCTAGAGGATGAGGAAGAAGGAGTAAATGAACCTACAACCTCTTGGCCCTTGAGACATCACCATGATCATCCTATTGACCAAATTGTGGGTGATGTCACTCAAAGAGTAAGGACTAGATCATACTTTAGGGACCAAACGAGTCAAATTGCTCTAATCTCCCAATTAGAACCCAAGACCATTGATGAAGCATTGGGAGATGTTGATTGGGTTTTAGCTATGCAAGAAGAGCTAAATCAATTTGAGAGGAGTGAAGTTTGAGAGTTAGTCCCTAGGCCCAATGATTGCACTATTGTAACCACTAGATGGGTCTTTAGGAACAAACTAGACGACCAAAGTAAAATCACTAGGAACAAGGCTAGATTGGTAGCTAGGAGGTTTAACCAAGTTGAGGGATTAGATTATGATGAGACCTATGCCCCCATAGCTAGGTTAGAATCAATTAGAATTCTACTAGCCTATGCCGCTCACATGGGTTTCACACTTCACCAAATGGATGTGAAGTCGGCATTTCTAAATGAAATCATTAAGGAAGAAGTCTATGTAGAACAACCCCCAGGGTTTGAGAACCCCAACTATCCAAGACATGTATTCAAATTAAGGAAAGCCTTATATGGATTGAAACAAGCTCCCCGGGCTTGGTATGAGAGGCTTTCCTCATTTCTAGTGTCTAAGGGGTTTAGGAGAGGAACAATTGACCCTACATTGTTCCTAAAAACTAAGGATAAGGACATATTTGTTGCTCAAGTCTATGTAGACGATATCATTTTTGGGTCAACAAATAATGACTTCCTACAAGAATTCATCAAGTGTATGGAAGATGAATTTGAGATGAGTCTTGTAGGAGAGTTAACCTTTTTCTTAGGCCTTCAAGTTAAGAAAACTAATGAAGGTACACATGTATTTCAAACCAAATATGCTAAGGAGATGTTAAAGAAATTTGGTTTAGAACATGCTAAGGAAGCATCTACACCCATAGGAACCAATGTGAAAATGGATAGTGACATTGAAGGCAAAATGGTAGACTCTAAACACTATAGGAGCATGATTGATAGCCTCCTATACCTAACCGCTAGTAGACCCGACATACTTTTTGCGGTAGGTATGTGTGCAAGGTACCAATCGTGTGCCAAAGAGTCCCATTTGGTGGTAGTCAAGAGGATCCTAAGGTATGTGAAAGGGACCCTAAATGTCGGACTATGATATCCTAGAACCCCTAATGTTGACCTAATTGGATACACCAACTCGGACTATGCAGGTTGTAAGTTAGATAGGAAGAGTACAAGTGGAGGGTGTCAATTCCTTGGGTCTTCTTTAGTTAGTTGGAGTAGTAGGAAATAACCATGCGTTGCCCTATCAACAACGGTGGCAGAATATATGGAAATGGGTGGGTGTGTTTTCCAACTCCTTTGGATCATGCACACATTAGAGGACTATGAGCTACATTACACCAAGGTCAAAGTCTTGTGTGATAATGTAAGCACAATCAATTTAACAAAAAATCCGGTTCATCATTCTAGGACAAAACACATTGAAGTGAAACATCACTTCATTAGAGACCATGTGGCAAGGGGAGACATAGAACTACACTATGTTGAATCAAAGTCGAACCTAGCCGACATATTTACCAAGCCTCTTCCCGAATCGAAGTTTACATCCTTAAGAAGAGGCCTTGGAATGTGTTTTGTGGAAGTATAAAATGAACTTAGACACATTAGCTTTGAAAAAGGGTGCTTGATCCATTAGGGTGATACATTTGGCTCACTTGTGCTTGTGGCACATTGTTGAACCATTAAAAGTATCAAAATATTAAAACTAGACCAACTATGGGGGAGGCAAGTGTTTAATCAATGGACACTTTGTCAAAGATCATAGTTGGACATTTTAAAACTTTGAAAACCATTTTATATTTTACATACTTTGCCATGTCTTTCAAAGTCATATGATTGCAAATTTGGTTTCAAAGTTTGATACAAAATGTAGTGATTTTCAAAACCTTTGGATTTTTATCAAAAGTCATGCATGTTTGAAATTTTATATGGTTTAATATTTTTCCCTGATAGAGTATAACATTTCAAACATCTATGCAAAATTTTACAATTTTTAGAATTTTTTGGAATTTTCTAGGAGTTTCTGAAATTCGACAGAAAACCTGAAAAATCATACTGATAGCGTATCAGTCGACTGCCCTATGGGCAGTCGACTGGCACGTCTGTTTTTCAGCAACTGTGAAAAATTTCAGAAATCAATAATTCTCGCATTTGATGCCGTAGGGTTTGGTTGCTTGAGGCAATCATTTTGATGGTGTCAAAGGGGGAGAATAGGTAGTTTAAGTTAGAATTTTAACTTAAAATGGATGATTTTAGGTATTTTGTCTAACTTAGACCTTGAAAGGTTAGAATTTGGAGAGTAGACATGGATTAAGGGGGAGGTACCTCTTAGGTTCGAATATGTCTTACATTTTGATGTTATTAAGTGGAAACTTAACTTGGAACGTGATTAGAATTGAAATTGTGGAGAAGACATAGGTTAAGGGGGAGGTTACCTCTTAGGGATATTATGTCTCATAATGTTTCAATTGCTATCTTTTGCTATTGCTATTGCTGTTATTTATCTCTAACTTAAACATATTGCCACACATCAAAAAGGGGAAGATTGTTGAGGCAATCGACCCTTAAATGATTGGAAGATCATGGTTTTGATGTGTGGGCGAATAGGTTTAAAGTTAGAGTGTTATGTTGTATTTGATTTATGTGATTGAGTTTGCAGGACATGGAGAATCACACTTGGTGGACATATCCGAGGGACGAGAGCCGAGGGAGGAGAGTTCCAAGGGCAAGCCGGGAAGTGGACTTCAAAGGGCACACGTGAAGGGTGGCATGGAGGCAAGCCAAGGGAAGGCTTGCGTGCGCATCCAAGGGATGATAGCCAGAGGAAGAGGACTTCAAGGGGCGAGCCAAGGGAGCAGACCTGAAGGCACACGCGAAGGAGAAGATTCGGAGTGGCTGGAGCTGAGCTGGGAGGCAGCGCAGTCGACTGGCCCGGGTGCAGTCGACTGCCAAAACCCACAGAAAGTTCGCAGCTTCGGACCAGTCGACTGGCCTTGGGGCAGTCGACTGGTATACCCCAAAACTAGCCATTGGCTAGCTGTTTGCTAGCCGTTGGCCAGCATTTATTGCTGGGCCAGTCGACTACCCTCGGGGCAGTCGACTAGTACGGGGCTGGACAGACTGCGAATCTGTCCTTTTCACCTATAAAAGGAGCTCCTCGTTACACGTGTCTGTACAGTTCCGTACAGTAACGAAGTGCTACCCAATTATAGAGTGATTTTTGCTTCCTCCATCATATTTCTGCATCTGTAAAGAGGAAGCTTTTGCTGTAAAGGTTTCTCCACCTCAAGGAGACTTTTCGATAGTGAAAAGTGGTGCTCGTAGCGTGGATCCTTGGATTAGTCACCCATCTGGGTGGATACCATGTAAAAAAACTTTGTTAGCATTGTTATTTCTTTTGCATATTATTTCCGCTGCACTAACATCTTTGTAGAGATCAAAACGATCAAAGAAAGTGCATTCACCCCCCCTCTGCACGCCTACACCGATCCTTCACTAGACTCATGTCCTGGCATAAAGTATGCAGGTGCTGGTGGGGCAGCATGCGGCTGGCGGAATGAAGGCTGAGTCCTCCGTCCGCCTCTATGAGCTCCCGACTGTCCCAAATGTCCAGTCTGGCTAGTGGCTCCCGTCCTCTCATTCTGTGCCTTCAAGGCACAGTCCCGGCTCAAGTGTCCTGGTAGTCTGCAGTAGTAGCATACGGCCTGCTCCTGGCGACAGTCTGCTACTACGTGCTCTCTGGATCCACAACGGGTACAGTAAGACGTCGGTGCAGTCTTCTTCCAGTCTTGCTGAGAAGACTGGAAGGTTCCGGTGGAAGCACGTCTCGACTTCTGGGGCTGAGAGGATGCCCCAGAAGTGCCAGAAGCTGCCTGAGTGTGGCTGCCGCGCTTCCGTCCAGTAGTCTACGGCTGCTGTGTCTGAGCTAAGTCCGTCGCAGTCTGCTTCCCCTTCTTCTTACCCCCAAACAATCTGTGCTGAGTCATCTCAATAATGAGCGCTCGCTCTAATGCCTCCCGATAGGATGTCGGGACAAATCCTGACATACGAGTTTGAATGTATGCCGCTAGACCCTGATGAAACTGAGTCATCCTCTACATCTTCCACCCATAGATGATCTAGCCTCGTAAGTGATTCGTCTCAACACAAATCATAAGTACAAATGTGTCTCCTTGGTTATCCAAACCAAGTACACGTGATAACTCGTAGGTGTCAAGCAACTAGCTTCACACTTTTTCATATCAACGTAAGCCACCTATCAAACTGTACCTTCTAGGTCATCAACTAGGTACAGGTGATCCATAGTCAAAGTCCCCATAGAATAAAATATATCACTCTTCAACGATGGTAGCACGTAGCTAATGTTACTCTTCTACATCAATGTAGATCATATACCCTAAACGTGCCTTCCCGGTCACCTAACCAGGCACGAACGACCCAAAGGTCTGAAACTCCTTGAACTAGGGTAAGTCGATCATATATTGATCAAGCCAACTACGGTAGCCAACCCTAGTTCTCGCTTAGCTAATAATAGCTAAAACACGTACTATAAATAGTACGGTCTAGAACAACCAAAATCCTTATCCTCCAATAGGTTGTCGACATATTCAACCTTAGTTGTCCGTTTCAACAATCGAGGCTACTAGAGAATAACATTCTCTGCTCCAAGATCTCATCCGCAATATGTCGACTAGTCACTCCTATGAACGATCACAAATAAGATAAATTGACAACATGCCAATGCAACTAAACCAAGTCTACATATCTCTATCCATCCAGTATGAATATAAGATCCCACCAAGTTGGGATAGTCTAACCAATCCAAAAACTAATACTGAGTACTAACGCTAGGATAGTACTAGAAAGATATACCTTTTGCCGCCTGGAGAAGTCCTGTCGCTGCCAAGTCCCAAATTGTCGTCGCATCGCAACCACAGCCTTAAAGATCCGTAATGTACTCGGATGAATAACATCAGACCCGAGCTCCGACACCTACCAGTTCAGTGTCAGATTTAAATTCCGAGAAATTCACGAATCGATGGTATCCCACATCCTGGGCTTGATACCAAAAATAAGTTGGTATCAGATTTCCGTAAAACTCAAATTCGAAAAAAACAAGGATCGCAAAACTTAGGCTCTGATACCAAAAATAAATTGTCACACCCCGAGACCCTGGAGCCGCTGATCCAATAGAAAATCGGACAGCACCTCCCCTGTCCGGCGGACAATTTACACAAACACATAGATACAAATAGCACAACCACGCAGTTAAATGGCCTCAGGCCTCAAATCCATGCAGAAACAACGGATATATAACTATAACCATCGTAAAACCAAAGTACGAACTCACCTGAGCTGCCAGGGGGCAGGAACAAAGCCAAAACCCCACGAAGTCCAACATAGGTCTCAAAAGTACAATCCCATCGAATAAAACAGAAATACATGTCCAAAACCATGGCAACGGAAGTAAAGTACAATACAGGGTCCATAACCATAAACCAACATAAAATAAAAAGAAGCAGCGCTCCTCTCGAGCTAGGGACTGGCAGCTAGGGCTCTCCTGGCAGACATCAACCTGAAATTAAGGAAAATAACCAACGGTGTGAGTCCCAAGGAACTCTGCGGATACCCAAAATAGATATGCATAGAAAGTTATACTAACAATAAGAGTTCCGCTAATACAGTCTCATATCAACAATAGGGAAAGACTAGTACTGAAAATACTGAGGTAGATACATACCAAAATCCATCTAACCTGAAAAGAGGGTAATAAATACCAATGGAACACCAATAGACATATAATCTCAGATAACTAGTCTCCAGTATATGCATGTCAAACAAGTGCAAAAATCAAGTGCAGCAAACAATGCACGATGCAAAATATGCACATGGTGCAATGACATGTGTCACCCCTGACACCAGTCAGATCATCGTACACTTGTCATAGGTGACGTCTGAGAGGGTAGAGCTATGACAACTGTACGCACCCTGCTATCACTGCTCCTGAGCGACCGGGTGGACAGGATGCTGGTGGAGACTCCGCTCCTACCCCAAGCAATGGGGGAGTCTAACTCTCATCTCCTCGTGGCTCAGTACGAGAAGGGATCCTTGGCTGCTACCACGCCCGGACCCACCCTCCAAATAGTGGTCGAACGGAGCAATACAGGGCAAATGCACACATCCTACGGTATCCACTAACCCATGAGTGGTCGTGTGCGCATATCATGTACCGGAAGACGATAGGCTCAACCACAAGGGAGTCGCTGATCGCCGGCATGCAACAATGCAGAGATGGTGTATGATAGATACACATACCTCCCTCACCAAGTCCTCAGTATACTAATGTAAAGCCCAAAAATTTCCTCAAATAATTTTAGAAATATCCTAGGATTTTTCTGGAATTTGTAGATATTTTTATGAAATTTTTCCATAAAAAGAAGTGCCAAAAATAAAGAAGATGAGTTGGTGGCCTTAGGTGAGTTTTGAACCCGCAACCTCCGCTAGAGTAAACCCTTGGCATGGCTCCACGAACCACCAGGCCAATGGGAGTTTCGTTGAAAGAAATAATCGAGTATTCTAGATATGTATTTAACTTAGGATTTTTTTACACCTTAATATAAATAACGAATTAAAGAATTAGAGGAGGAGATTTTAGGTTTTCGTGATCCAAGGGTGCAGCGCCGACGCCCCTCCTCCTCTCCTCTTCCTCTCTTGCGTTTTCTTCCTCTTCTCCTCTTCTCTTGCCGCCCAAGACAAAGGGGAAGCCAAGGGAAGGTCTCGAGAGGCCCTATTCTCTACGGGGACCCTCGTAGACGCGAGGAGAATGCCTAGAAGCAAGAAGAACGTTGTAGTTCGACGTTTCCTCAGGAATTTCAGAGTTTATTCGTAAGAAAAACCTAGCGCAGGAAGTAAGCATCCCTCACCTGCAGTATAAGTAGTTTCGGTTGACGTTTCGTATGCTTAATTCCTTATATGTATGTTCTACGATTAGAAATCGTAAATTATGAACAAGCACGCACGTTACGTGTTTGTTAAAATGTTCAGTTCAGTTAATGCTATAGAAAGCATTAAAGAATAGAAATTCTTGCTCCAGTTTATGATTGGGACCAAGGTCCAACGGGATGGGCTCCTAGTTGCCTCTAGGTTTAGATAACCTAGTAAAAGCAAGAATTAGAAAAGGAAAGAAAAGTATAAAGGACTATTTTATTTTCAGTGGCATTGTACCGGACTCCGGTCTAGGGATAGGCTCCAAGTTGCCTCTAGGTTTAGATAACCTAGTATAGGATGGGCTCCTAGTTGCCCCTAGGTTTAGATAACCTAGTAGAACCCTAATGGATTTGGGATTTGCTACCTCAGATTTATTAGGGATGCGCACACAGTTGGTACATTGGCGGGCCCACAGCAGTTGATTATTATTTTCACCTACTATTTGTATTTAGTTTTCAGAAATTCATATTAGCATGTGGTGAATTTAATAATTAGTTTTATATTAGTTAGTTCCAGTACCAGTTCAGATATGTATGTCATGCTATAGCTTACTTTTCAGTTTTAGTTCAGTATGTGTCATGTCTCAGCTATATGCCATGACATCCTATGATATGTATTTTAGCATGAGCCTAACATGATTACTTATGGATATGAGCATGTATGTGCATAGCATGTTTTACAAAAGCATAATTCGAGTTTTCATGGTTTTGTGAGGCTAGATGGTACTTACTAAGCTTTATGCTTATTAGTTTGCATTTCTTTATACTGCAGATACAGGTAAAGGAAAGCACTAGTAGCGGAGGCGGCGGGCTTGATGCAAAGTGTGTGTGATGGTGGAGTTGGAATAAAAGTCTTCGGAACTTGCAAAGCATAGAATAACCCTCTTTATGCTTCTTTACTTATTCCGCAATATATTATGTGAACCATGTATGAACTTAAGTAGACTTGTATTCGTGGTGTCTAGTATGCTTCTTTAATTTTCTTGTTTATGCTTCTTCAGTTATTTCGCGATATATTATGAGAACCATGTATTAACCTGTTTAGACTCGTTATTTGTGGTGCCTAGTATATTAAAGTAGTTTATTTACCTGTGTTAATACTTGCTTAGCGAATGTTGAATGATATGAGTTACTACTTGTAATATGGTAATTTAGACCCATGCTTAAGCTTTAGAGATAAGAACTTGATACTTTTGATTTACATGCTAAATACATAGGATATGCTTGTTTTAAGATATATGCACCATATAGAATGACATGTAGTAGCTAAGAATGCCCTTAGATATGAATAATGAATGGTTTCAATAAAGAAGTTGATACCAACTTGGCACGTTTATGTTTATGCTTTTGCATATCGTTGTTGAAATTCCTAAGTTACTCAGTCAGAAATCAGGTAGATATATATATTTACATAGCGATCCGCCTTAAAGGTTAGTGTACTAGAAGGTGGGTCGTTACAGAGTGGTATCAGAGCACGTTCCATCTTTCCTCCTCACACACATCAACATCAGACCTGCAGCTTCTAAGTAAGAGTATCTCTCACATTACTATATCTTCTTGCTTTCAGATTTATAGTATTTTCATGTTATTCATGCTATCTGTTGTCTAGCCAGTTCTTGTTTACAGTTAACGGAAGCATGTTTAATGCCTTAGTTTATATCTGATAGCATGTTTTAGAATTAAAATGTGAATTGTATGATCCTCCTCTATTTTAGATAATGGCAAGAGGACGCTCAGTTAGAAGAGCACCAGTTACTGAGCCTCAGCAGGAGGCAGACCACTCAGTGCCTCCAGCGGACCTGACAGAGGTAGTAGCATAACTGCAGAGACAGGTAGCGGAACAGCAGCAAGTAATTGCTGCTCTAACCGCTAATCAGCAGGCTACTCCCACTGTTACCCCAGAGCCCCAGGGGGAGACGCCGATAGTGACGGAGGTTCCACCTGTGGCGCCGGTCCCACCAGACATACCAGTAGCCCCAGCAACAGGGGCAAAAAGGGAAGCTTACCTGATCCAGTGGCAGAAGATCAAGCCAGAGACCTTTTCAGGCACCAGTGAACCATGGGATGCCCAAGCTTGGTTCAAGACCCTAGAGAGTACCATGGAGCTCCTAGACTGGCCAGAGCATGAGAAAGTAAAGTGCGCCTCCTTCTGCCAAGCCGGAGACGCACGTATGTGGTGGGAGCGTATCAAGATAAATGCCCAGTCAATCAGATGACCTGGGCTAGCTTTGAAGAAGAGTTCTTTGAAGAATTCTTCCACATGCAGGTCACAAACCGCCACTACGACGAGTTCACTGAATTTCGGCAGGGCAACCTATCAGTAGAGGAAGCCGTGAAGAGATTCAACAGACTGGCTCGCTGATAAGTACCATTTTATTGATTATTTTAATTGCTAAAATCCATGTTTGACCTATGTTTTTATTGTTTAATTGTAAAATTGCCCTAGGTTTTAGAACTTACTCTTATTTTGGACTTAATTGCAAATTTGCATTAAATTGGATTATTTGGCCACTAATTTTCTGATATATTTTTGTAGGCACCAAAGGTTCAAGGACTTAGAGCATATTGGGTCAAACTTGAGTCGAAAGTGAACCGGATCAAATTATCAAGCTTACGATTAATCCGGGCCGTCCGATTCAAGAGCGGCTAGATCTAAGCCATCCAGGACCATCTGAAGCAATCTGAGCTAGGATTAGAGTTGATCAAGATCTGAAGGTTTCATCCAAATCAGAGCTCAATCAACCGTTGGATCAAGCTCGGAGGGCTCTAGATCGTCCATTCAAGGACTAAGTTGATCTGGACCATCCGTTGCAAATCTGGAGGATCCGAGCTACCACAAGGCAGATCCTGACCCCAGATCATCATCATCAAAGTTTGGCTCCAATCAGAGCAAGATCAGCCGTTGGATTTCCTCAAATCAATCACAGTCGTCCATTGCTTATGTATTTAATCAAAAATTCCCAGCCTTCCTTCCTCGTCGCGTCTCCGCCGCTACAGTAGGTTTCTTCGTCTTCTTCAGTTCTTCAGTCGTTTTTCTTCAATTCAAGGGGCGCGACCACTCAATCTCGACCTTGGATCGAGTTCTGAGTCATTGGGGATATCTTCATTAGAGAATTCAGCTCAAATTTGCATCGGAAGAGGGCTGTTTGAGGGTTTCGGCAGCTCAGCAATCTAGTCACTTGTACCTCGTCCGTAAGCCATTTCCGACCATCCGAGCCGGCTGTAGGGGTTCTCAGGTGAGCTCAGATGGTCCTCCAATCACCACATCAACCACCATCAACTGAGGTCGAGGATATTGGATTGAAATTCCAGCTGCGTGCGTTTTGAGCAGAGTGATCGAGTGAAGCCTATTTCCACTGATTTGCTGAGCCTAGGGGTTCGAAGCCAGCTCTTGCTTGACGACCAAGAAGATCGTGAGCTTAGGGAGGATTGAGGCTTAGTTATTTAGCTAATTTCAGTTGCTTGTAGCTGTAATTTCCATTACTGTTTTAGTTTTGTTTCTGTCTTGGTTTCAGATTGGTTAACTTCATTTACTGCATAGTTTCTGGTTAATTAGGGTTCAAATCTTCTAGTTAAATAGTTAGGGAATGTGTTTAGTGGATAATTGTTTTTAATTCGAGTTTAATTCTTGTTTAATTGTTGCGTATCAGTTTCTTTTTCCCTGTTACAACTTGCGTTTCAGCCTTTTTCTGCAGACTTCAATTCAGTTTCGAAATCCTTTAATTGTTTCTAATTCGAAATCAGTTAGTCAAGCTCAATTCCAAATCATTTCTGATATTAGTTTGGTATAATTGATCTAAAGCACTTGTGAGTTTCTGAATTCAATGTTCCCTGTTTTCATATTGCAATTTCTGCCTTAAGTCTCAGCTGCGTATCATTCCTGGTCATGTGTACCAAATTCCCTTTCTGCACATTTATTTGCTTCTGAAGTTGCACTTTATTTGTTTACTTTACATCCAATTGTTTCACAGCAGTAGTTTGTTTGTTTTTGCATCCAACTTGCAGCCGAATTCCCTCCCTGCATTTCTGAAAATTCAGCAGTTTATTGCTGCAACTTTGCAGTTCTGAAATTCTTCAACTTTCCTGTAGTTTACTGCAGTTTCTGCAGTTGTAGTTCCAAGCATTGGCTTAGGCACGTGAGCATCAAATCAGCATTGAATTAGTGTCAAGTTAAACACAGTTCTAGCTTGCCATTGCATTTGCATTTCTGCACATTTGTTTCTGCAGTCATCATCTCTGCATTTCTTGCGTATCAAGCAGTTAAATCCTGCTTTTTTTATCAAGTAAAGAGTCAACATTGATTGGAATTAAGTAGACTTACCTTTCAGGGAGTTATTGCACCTGCTTTCAGCTTCTATTTTCATTCAGCTGAATTTGAATCCTTCATCCATTTCTGCCTCTGCTTTCTTCTGAACATTGCAGTAGACTAAAGTTTTATTTGCTTGAGTTGATTCCTGAAGTCCTCATCCATTCTCGCATGTCATGTGGTTTTTGTATGGATCAGTTAAATTCTGCACATCAAGTTCAATTTTTGAATGAATTCTGCACATCAAATTCTGCATATAAAAAGTAGTGACTATACATAAGTATCATCTTGGCACATAAACTTTATTCCTTGCGTATCGAGATTTGGTGGCATGCCTCTTGTATCAAGTGAGTTCGGCATTGATTTTTGTATCAAATTGTCTATAGATTGCTTAGCATTTGGTTGTTTTGAATGGCAAAAACCTGAAGCTAAATCTGCATTAGTGAGTTTTGAAACTAGCTCTAATTTCCTAAATTTTGCAAAGTTACATTGATTGATTTAATTGCCCATTGATTGAGTTATTAATTGCTATCATCTTGTTTGGTTCATTAGTTTGGTTGTCTTTATTTTCATTGCGTTTTCATTCCTAATCGCAAACCAAACCCAAATCAGATTTATTTGAAACCCGAATTCACAAACGACACATAAATACAAGCACGAATCACACAACATCAACTAGTCCCTAGGAAAAATACGACCTGTGGCCCCTTTACTACGTTTTTATATTTTGATTGCAAAAAGGGTTTCCAGTTATTCATTCACATCTAAATTTGGTAGACCCACATTCGTGACAGTATATTTTGGGTCCGTCAAATTTTTGGCGCAGTTGCCGGGGAAGCAACTAGTTGATTTGTTTGATTTTTGCTTGTATGCTTTTTAACATATCATTGGGTTCTATTTTATTTTGCTTTATCTTTTGAATACGGGTACTGCCATTTTTCATGTTTGTTTTGTGACAGGGGTGCAGGTTCAAAATGTTTTCATCCACTTATCAGCAGCTGTGTCCACAATTTCAGCAGAACCAACTTTTCAATCAACCATTACAGCAATTTCAACCGCCACAGCAAGAATTCCAACAGCCCTATTCTAATTTCCAGCAACCAAATCAGTTTTTTCAGCCACCATTACAACAATTCGAGCAACCACAACAATTTCAGCCAGATTTTCAGCCAAGTCTACCAAATTTCCAGAATTTTCAGAATGGGCAGCCACAATTCCAGAATTTTCAGCCCCACTTTCAGCAATTTCAGCCCAATTTTCAACAACCTTATCAACAAGATCAATCACCTTTTCAAGGAATTCAACAAGGGTACCAAGTTAATTCGAATTTCCAGCAACCATGTCAATTTACACAGCAAGTTCACCCTTGTAACCAGAATTTCCAGCCCACGCAATCTCAGTTTTTACCACCACAATTTCAACCTCAAATTCAAGATTTCCAAGGCTACCATTCCCAGCAAGTTCAACCATCCTTTCAACCACAATTTCAACATTTTCAGCAAGATTTCCAGTTTCAAGGACAGAATTTTCAGCAAGACACTCAGAATTTTCAGCCCCTCCCATTTCAGCAGTTTAATCAAGGAGGCTTTGATGATCCTGATTGGGATGAGGCTCTACACCAAAGGATGATGNTGTTTTAGGTGTCCAACCATCTATATATTAGATATCACCAATGCAATAAGAGTAGTTTAGAAATATCAATGGGTTTTGACCAAAACCCATTGATGGACCTACCATATCTAGATTTCTGAAAACCCCATATGAATAGAGAGGTTAGAGATAGGAGATGATATTTTAGGTGTGCAACCATCTATATATTAGATATCACCAATGCAATAGTTGTCCAACCATTTCAGGCCCAATGACCCTAAAAGGCCTAATGTGTGATTTCTTCTTGGTTCTTCATTATTACATTTTAACACCCCGGGAAAGTCCAAATAAATAATGGATAGCAAATTTGAACTCCTTGTAACCTCAGAAATCCACAGGAACTGAAATTTTTACAATCGGAGCTCTTTAGGTCAATCAGTTGGTTTTGACACATTAGGTCTTTTAGGGTCATTAGGCCTGAAAATGGAACCATTTCAGGCCCATGTTGGGCCTGAAATGATTCAGGCCTAACGTGGGCCTGAAATGTTTCCATTTCAGGCCCAACACGCCCATTTCAGCCCAACATGCCCGATATTAAAGGTTTTTTTCGGTTCTTCATTATTACATTTTAACACCTCGGAGAAGTCCAAATAAATAATGGATAGCAAATTTGAACTCCTTGTAACCTCAGAAATCCACAGGAACTGAAATTTTTACAATCGGAGCTCTCTAGGCCAATCAGTGAGTTTTGACACATTAGGCCTTTTAGGGTCATTGGGTCTGAAATGGAACCATTTCAGGCTCACGTTGGGCCTGAAATGATTCCATTTCAGGCCCAACGTGGGCCGGAAATGGTTCCATTTCAGGCCCAACGTGCCCATTTCAGGCCAAACGTGTCCAATATTAAGGGTCTTTCTCGGTTCTTCATTATTACATTTTAACACCTCGGAGAAGTCCAAATAAATAATGGATAGCAAATTTGAACTCCTTGTAACCTCAGAAATCCATGGGAACTGAAATTTTTTCAATCGGAGTTATCTAGCTCATTCAGTGTGTTTTGACCAAAACCCACTGATTGACCTAGAGAGCTCCGATTGTAAAAATTTCAGTTCTCGTGGATTTCTGAGGTTACAAGGAGTTCAAATTTACTATCCATTGTTTATTTGGATTTCTCCGAGGTGTTAAAATGTAATAATAAAGAACCGAGAAAAAACCTTTAATATTGGACACGTTGGGTCTGAAATGGGCACGTTGGGCCTGAAATGGTTCCACTTCAGGCCCATGTTGGGCCTGAAATGGAACCATTTCAGGCCCAATGACCCTAAAAGACCACTGATTGACCTAGAGAGCTCCGATTGTAAAAATTTCAATTTCCGTGAATTTCTGAGGTTACAAGGAGTTTAAATTTACTATCCATTGTTTATTTGGACTTCTCCGAGGTGTTAAAATGTAATAACAAAGAATCGAGAAAAGAACCTTAATATTGGGCACGTTGGGCCTGAAATGGAAATATTTCAGCCCCACATTGGGCCTGAAATGCAACCATTTCTGGCCCAAAGTGGGTCTGATATGTTCTTTTAGTTTTAATTTAATAAACACATTTTAATTAATTTAAATATTTTTTTAGAAAGGTTCCATAATATAAAAATCAAAATATAAAGGAACATCTCTTTATAGTCCATCTCGAAATTCGTTACTGACAATGAGAAAGAGAAAAAGAAAGAGAAATGCATGCAGTACTTAACGGTAGGGGTATAAGAGAAAGTTTACTAAAATATGTACGTCCTTTGGTAACAATGAAACCATGATACGCCTTTTGGTAAATACTCATTCTTAGGTACACTCTTTGGTAAAGAGTCGTTTGAACTAACATGGTTTAGTCTTTAACTAAACTTAAGGATAACAGATTGGATTTAGGATTAGCAGATGTGGGTTTGAACTTGCTCTTTAAACCCATTAAGGGATCTATATATAAGATAGGGATTAGGAGAAAAAGATGTTGATTAGATCAAAAAATCTAATCGGTAAGTTTTATCTTCTCTTCTCTTTTCCTCTCCTCATTGTTGCCGCCCAAGGAAAGACCACCGCCACCCCACTGCTCGGCCACCTCCTCCCCTCCGACCAGCGGTTCCCCGCCTGCCAAAAGGACACTTAAGCATAACTCTTCTGGCCAGTCACCGTCGCCCAGTAAAGAAGCACCGATGTACAATTTCTGTCCGCCGGTACTGACCCCCTCTCCCGACTCCCCATGCTCCATTCCGATGAGCAAATGTTGCTATTGGAATCTTGACGTCTCAGGATACTTTATCCCTCATTGGTAGTGACTTCGTGGATGCCAGATAGTGAAATTTGAGGCTCCGAACAATCGAAACAAAAGTTAATTGTTGTCGCTGGTTGATTTGTGCCGCTGGGTACAAATCAAACCGTGATATCTCTCTTGAATCATTTTATCTCCATTTGTCAGCTAGCAAGTATGGAAGTGATGACACAACTCGTGGCTTTGTGAAACCATTTTGACGATTACTTGGTGTAGATACGAATAGAGACTAAACTTTCTAGCATCGTCGATTTATGTTATTTTTACTCCATGTGATTCTTTAGGTATAATTTATTTTCGCAAAATTTAATTATTGAATTATCATTGGCCTTGTTGTATCATGTATACGTGTCATGTGTGTGTCATGATAAATTAATTTATTAATTTTCTTTTATTGCGTGTTTAATTTGTGAAAAGTATCCAATACATGCATCCATCAAGCTCCCCAACAAGTTGGGGCAACGGCCCAATTGAGATTCATTACCGGTGAGGTTCACTAAATAAGTAAGTTAAAGAACAAGATATCCTTTCTATTGACCTAAACCCTTCGAAAATCCTCAACCAAAACTACCCCAAAAGCCACAAGTATGAGGGTTTTTCTGTGGCCCACGTGGACACGGAAGAGTCAACCCACGTGGGCAGTGAGAAAGTCTTCCCACATTGACTGTTGGCAACAACCATGCTAGCTACATGGTCAGGCCTCGATTATTTATAAAAGGCTTTTAGAAGCAAAAGATATATTTGTTAGTTCAAATCAATGATTTAATTT
Source organism: Boesenbergia rotunda (assembly GCA_024364735.1). Lineage (NCBI taxonomy): Eukaryota > Viridiplantae > Streptophyta > Magnoliopsida > Zingiberales > Zingiberaceae > Boesenbergia > Boesenbergia rotunda. The sequence continues at coordinate 55,104 of JAGFNQ010009978.1, forward strand.
TTGCAAATGAATAAGAATATGAAACAACGTAATAGATTTGGAATATCCTGGGTCAATAGGTCATAATTATATGCCCCACTTTACACTAGCAAATCATGCTTTCAACGTGTGACGAGCTTTCCTATTTGAACACTCCGAGCTCTCCTTTTCAAATATAGTAAGTTGAATATATTCTCAAGACAATCATTACAACCCATGCGATATTTTTTTTCTAATAATAGCATGGGTAGTGATAATTGTCTAGCGAATATATCTTCAACTTTATATATATATATATATATATATATATATATATATATATATATATATATATATATATATATATATATCGATCATCAAATCGATCAAGTAGGTGTCTGATCGGTCTGGTGACCGATCAGGCACACGACCTGCGACTTCTCGACATCAACGGCGGTCTTCGGCCGCCGTCCCCGAACAAAACTATAACCAAGGGAGGTGCGATGAATCCTAGGGGATAGGGTGAACCCGTCGGATACGAGTGAACCCGTCGGGGACGCTCCCGAGCCTCCGGTAGCCGATCAGGTACACGACCTGTGATTTCTCGACACCAACAGTGGCCTTCGGCTGCCGCCCCCGAACAAAACTATAACTTGTAGGGGCGATGAACCCTAGGGGGTAGGATGAATCCGTCGTGTACGGGTGAACCCGTCGGGACGCTCCCGAGCCTCCGGTGGCCGATCAGGCACTTGCCTAATCAGTTCACTGACCGATCAGGTGCCAGTTCGCACACGGTCTACAAAGAGCGATCCGCAACGTAGTATTTATATATATATATATATATATATATATATATATATATATATATATATATATATATATATATATATATAACCCGTAACAATTATTTTTTAATGTTAAAGCTAGTAATGGTCAAATCATGATTCGTAGAGTCACAATCTCAATCGTAGGATGGTAATCCTATGATCCAAAAGTATCAAATAGTTTCTTCTAGATTGTTAAAAATTATCTTTTATAATAGAACCATAACAGAATCTTTGAATCTCTTAGGAACAATATTGTGGAAATTGAGAAATAGAAAAGAGTTTTAAAAATATATGAAAATAATAAAATATAAAATCTTATGTAACTAGGTTAGGTTAAGAAATAATAAAATATAAAATTGAAAACGAAAAACATTAAAATATCATAAAAGCTAATAAATATATATAATCTAGCATCTCTGTTGGGTCAATCTATGGTCCGGAATAACTATGTATTTTGATGTTTGGGCAAAAGTTTTAAGTTAGGTTTACCCTTATGATTTAATATGTGTATTTGAGTGTGCAGGATTGCAGGTTACACATGTTGACTTAGCTGGACGGCTTCGATACGGTGAAGGGTGGCATGGAGACAAGCTGTAGGCTTGTGTGCACCCGAGGGACCATGGATAGCAGGGATGATGAACCAAGGCGCGCGGACTTCGAGGCATGCGTGAAGGATGACATGGAGACAAGCTGGAAGCTTGTGTGCAACCGAGAGACGGGAGCCGAAGACGAAGAGGGCGCGAAGGCAACAGTCAAGGCTGCTGGTGAAGAGTCAGTTGAGTCATGAAGGGACGAGAGCCGAGAGAAGAGGACTCCATGAGCAAGTCAGAAAGTTGACTTCAAAAGGGCACACGTGAAGGGTGGCATGGAGGCAAGCCAAGGAAAGGCTTGTGTGCGCATTCGAGGAACAATAGCCGGTGGAAGAAGATTTCAAAGGGCAAACCAAGGGAGTGTACTTGAAGGTACACGTGGAGGAGGGTCTTCGGAGTGAGGAGGAGTGTTTGTATAGGCTGGGCAGTCGACTGGTGATATAACAGTCGACTGCCAGCACAAACAAAAACTCACATAAGGTAATTGACCTGAGACCAGTCGACTGCCCTGGGAGTAGTCGGCTGGTAGGTGGCTGGTAAGTGGCTAAAAATTTGAATTTTGAGTTGCAACGGTCGATTTTCAATGGGACTAGTCGACTGCCCTGGGAGCAGTCGACTGGTAGAGTGTTTTTCAGCTTTGAGTTCTATTTAAGAGAACTCGGTTTGGGCTGAGAACCTCTGACGAAACAAGCTTGGTTAGAGCTTGTTAGTAGTATGTAAAGCTCAGAAGTGTGTTCAAGGTTGTGGCGAGATTTCTCCACCCACAATGAGCTATGCGAGCTAGTCGGAGGGCATCCGGGGAGTGATCCGCCTAACGATCAAGGGATCGTCCATCTTACAGACTGCCGTGGAGTAGGAGCATCATCTCCGAACTACTTAATTTAGGTGGTGTTAGCATTGTTTAGTTGTTAGTTTTGTTTTATTGTATTTCCGCTTGTGCACTAACAACGTGTAGGAAGAAAAATCGAAAATTGCTATTCACCCCCTCTAGCAAGCTGACATCAATCTAACAAGTGGTATCAGAGCGAAGGACCACTCTTGTTGGAATAATCGCCAAAAGAGCATAAGCTAGAGGAAAAGAGGATGGAAGACATATTGGGGGATGACATCTACACTCCACCTCCCTACGATCATGAAGATTTTGACTATTGAAGAACGCGAATGAAGACGTGGCTTGGAATGGATTGGGAGTGTAGGATGATAATAGAAGAGCCTTTTGAAATCCCAAAAGACAAGCACGGGAAGAAGCTCCGACCTAGATATTGGGACAAAGAACAACAAGAACAATCTAGGACAAATAAGAAGGTAATTGATATATTAGTTAATATTTTTCCTAACAATGTATTGAGTGATGTAGGTAAATATGAAAATGCATATGAGCTATGGAACAAGATAGAAGAATTTCATGAAAACTCTACACTAGCTCAAGAGCCCAAGGAGATAAGTCAAATGATTCAAGAAGAAGAAAAAGGAAAAGAATCGTCAACCTCATCAAGTGAAGATGCACAATTAAGTGAGAAATCATCTGTTGGATCGAGAGATGCGATAGAGGGGGGGTGAATGTCGCAAATCGTTCGGATTTCGTAAAGAGCAATTGCGTAGCGGAATAATTAAAATCAGACAATGCGAACACCAAGATTTTTACTTGGTTCGGAGCCTGGGTCGACTCCTACTCCAAGGCCCACGATCGTTGACCGTTTTCTGCGGGCAGTTCTATAAGTTCGTAAACCAGTTTACAATTATTGAATACAGAATAAGTGCAGTAAACTTATACAATAAGAAGTATGCTCTTCTTTTACCGACGTCCGGAGTAGATCGAAGATTTCGGGGCAGCGGGACGTCGTCGGCTCGAGTTGGGCAGTATCTGGAGCAAAGTAAGAGAGCAGAAGGGCGTGGAAGTGTCTGAAGAATTGATTGCTGAAGAAGAGGGTCGAGGGTCCTTTATATAGGGCTGGGGGCGCCCGGGATGCTCGGGGCGCCCCCCCCACGTGGCTTGTGATCCGGCGTGCTCTCGGTCGTGACTGATCGCTTCGACTTCGGGATAACAGTTGACTGAGGCGCCCGACGCGCGCGGGGCGCCCGAGTTGACCGGTCAAGGCTTCATCTTCTTCGCGAGGGTGAGCCACTACAGCTGCCAGTGGCGTGGCACAGTGGGCGCCCGCGACACGCGGGGCGCCCGATGCGAGCGGGGCGCCCGAAACATCCGGGGCGCCCCCCAAATGTGCTGCTGTCGGGGCGTTTACTTGCTCTGCTGACTTTGGGTTGACCCTGGGGCGCCCGAAACATCCGGGGCGCCCTGCTCAGCTGCTGCCTCAGTCCTTTGAGGCTCTCTGAGCTGCAGAAACACAGTCCTTCGGTCCTGCATCCAGGGTTAGTCCAAAATAGCAATTAATAAGTTAATCTTACACAGCCTTGGCTGTCTTGGTTCTGACTTTGGGTCTCCAAAATGGAGCCCTAGGTCGAACCGACGCCTAATGTTCCCTCTAGGGGAACGCGTCCTCACCTACTCCTCTTGGGAGAATTTACCTGATGCCAACCGGTTCCTCCAGTTGGACTTTTGCCCGGCAGTCCTTCGCTAGGTCTTGAGTTGCCAAGCTTCCCTTCGCTTGGTGCCTAGCAGCCCTTCGCTAGGGCTTTTCCTGTCTGGCAGTCCTTCGCCAGTGCCTAGCATTCCTTTGCTAGGGCTTGTCCATTCTGGCAGTCCTTCGCCAGAGCCTAGCAGCCCTTTGCTAGGTCTTTTCCTGTCTGGCAGTCCTTCGCCAGTGCCTAGCATTCCTTCGCTAGGGCTTTTCCTGTAAACTCAAGAAACTTGTTAGACAACGACTAACCCTTAACTTTTGAACCCTTTTGTCAATATCAAAACCTAGGTTTGACTTGGGTGCTTTCTGCACCAACAATCTCCCCCTTTTTGATATATGGCAACCTAGTTCAAAAAGTTAAGGAAAAAATGCTGAAAATAAAATCCTAAGTTAGATTCCCTCCCCCTGGAAGAAATCTCCCCCTAGGTTTTTCAAAAATAGGTGGTGTGAGTAAAGTACTTGGAAGATTTCATGTTTTGATAATAAGTTAGGAAATCTCTCAAGTTTTTGCTACATAGAAAATTTTCAGTTTTTCAATTTTGGAATATTTTACACTTTGGAAAATTAAGCAAAAAATCATTTTAAGCAAAAATCATTTTAAGCAAAAATCATTTTAAGCAAAAAAACATTAATTTTCAAAATAGTTTAGAGTTTGGAAATAAGGCTAACTTTGATTTACCAATTTTTCAGTTCAACCTTTTTGAAGAAGTTTATGAAAAAAATTTTTAAAATTTTGTTTGTTCCCTGTTTCTTTTCCAACTCTCCCCCTTTGACATATATCAAAAAATGCAGAAATTTTTTTTTTGCAATAGTTGAATAAAGCATTTGCTGTACTGAATCAAAACAAGACCTAGGTTTGGTTAACTCTTTAGGGGCCTGTCTAACCCGATTAGCTCTTACTAACTGTTATAAGCAGTAGTTTTGGCTAGGGTTAGTCAAGTTAAGTGTGTTGTTCAAGTTAGATTGTCTAAACTTAACACTTAACTTGATTGCTGTTCAGTTTGTATTTAGTGCCCCAACTACTGCAGATGCACTGACTTAAAGCATCTTGAGTTAAGGCAAAGACCTAAGCATCTCATCCCTTTCTAAGTTATCACTCAAAGTACCCTAAGGTGCTTGTGAGATGCTGGCTTCTAGATCTATAGGTGCATGCAATTCTAGGGTTAGAGCCTAGTCTAAGTCCATTTTGATGAAAACCCTAGTTTTGAAGGGGGTAGTTTTTGAAATAAAACTAAAAAAAATTTTAAAAGAAAACTTTTTTCAAGTTAAAGTAACAAAAACATTTTAAAAGATATTTTAAGATCAATTTAAAACTCAAAAAAAAATCAAAAACCGAATGATTCTATTCTACTAAGCATAATCCTAACTGCCTTCTTAGTGAGCTGAACTCAGACTCAGGTAAGGGTTTAGTGAATATGTCAGCTAGGTTGGACATGGAGTCTACATGCTTAAGGACTATTTCACCCCTAGCTACGTGATCTCTTACAAAGTGATGGTTTACTTCTATGTGTTTGGTTCTAGAATGTTGAATTGGGTTTTTGGTTAAGTTGATTGAGCTAATATTATCAATATTGACTTGGGTCTGATTGTAGTCTAGCTGAAAGTCTTTAAGAGTGTGCATCATTCATAAGAGTTGAGCTACACATTCTCCTAGGGCTACATATTCAGCTTCAGTTGTGGATAGCGCAACACAGTGTTGCTTTCTACTGCACCAACTTACTAAGCTGTTTCCTAAGAGTTGGCAACTTCCACTTGTACTTTTTCTATCTAATTTACAACCAACATAGTCAGAATCAGAGTATCCTGATAACTTAAAGGATGAGGTTCTAGGGTACCAGATCCCTACACTTAGGGTGCCTTTAATATATCTTAAAATTATTTTTAGAGCTGCTAAGTGAGTTTCCTTAGCACATGTTTGGTACCTAGCACACATTCCTACTGAGAAAAGTATATCAGGTCTACTGGCTGTAAGGTACAGTAGACTTCCTATCATACTTCTGTATAATTTTAAGTCTACTGGTTTACCATCAGGGTCACTATCTATTTTTACATTTGTGGCCATTGGAGTACTTATGCTTTTAGAGTTATCCATTTTAAATTTCTTAATTAGTTCTTTAGCATATTTAGTTTGATGTACATAATTTCCATCCTTGGTTTGTTTGATTTGTAACCCCAAGAAGAAATTGAGTTCCCCAACTAAACTCATTTCAAACTCATTTTCCATTATTGTTACAAAATCTTTTAGAAATTTAGAATTAGTTGATCCAAATATTATATCGTCTACGTAAATTTGGGCAATAAATATATCCTTTTCTAAATTTTAACAAACAAGGTTGGGTCAATTTGACCTTGTTTGAATTCTTTAGAAATCAAGTAGTTGGATAGTCTTTCATACCAGGCCCTAGGTGCTTGTTTTAGTCCATAAAGGGCTTTGCTAAGTTTATAGACATAATCTGATTTTTCTATATCCTCAAATCCTGGGGGTTGTCCTACATAGACTTCTTCCTTAATGAGCCCATTCAAGAAGGCTGACTTTACATCCATTTGGTATAATTTGAATCCTTTATGGGATGCAAAGGCTAGTAACATCCTAATAGACTCAAGTCTAGCTACAGGGGCATAGGTTTCATCATAATCCAACCCTTCTACTTGACTGAATCCCTTAGCTACTAAGCGGGCTTTATTTCGGGTTATTTCACCTTGATCGTTTAACTTATTCCTAAATACCCACTTAGTGTCAATTATGGATTTGCCCTTAGGTTTAGGTACTAACTCCCAGACTTGGTTTCTCTCAAATTGGGCTAGCTCTTCTTGCATGGCTAAGATCCAGTCAGGATCAGGTAGGGCTTCCTCAATAGTCTTAGGTTCAATCTTTGAAATCATGGCTATTTGACTAAGATTTCTATAGGAAGCTCTAGTTCTGACTCCTATGGTTGGATCACCTACAATTTGGTCAGTTGGGTGACTGAGTCTGGGTTTCTTGGTTTTTCTAGTACTTGGCTCAGCTTCAGGTCCAGCTGGTCCAATAGGTTCAATTCTGGGTTCATTGGTTGGTTCAACTGATTCAGAAGTTGGTTCAATTGTTAAGTCATTAAAGGGTTCAGTTAGGGTTTCAGAGTTATCTTCTTGATCAGTATTTGGTGAAGCTAAGTCAGAATTATTAGATTTTGGGTTAGTTTCTTCATCAAATATTAAATTGGTTGTTTCTTCAATTTTCTTAGTTATTTTGTTATAGACTCTATAAGCTCTACTTGTTGTAGAGTACCCTAAAAAGATACCTGGGTTTGACTTGGATTGGAATTTTCCAAGATAGTCTTTGGTGTTAAGAATATGGACTTTGCATCCAAAGACTCTAAGATAGTGTAAGTTTGGAAGCCTATGGTAGTAAAGTTCATAGGGTGTTTTATTTAACTTTTTATTAAGCAGAATCCTATTTTGGATATAGCAAGCTGTGCTAATTGCTTCTGCCCAATAGTGGTTAGGTAGGTCAAATTCATTAAGCATAGCCCTAGCCGCTTCCTGTAGGGTTCTATTTTTCCTTTCTACTATGCCATTTTGTTGGGGGGTTCTGGGACACGAAAATTCATGTTTATATCCATTTATTTTATAGAATTCTTCGAATCTTTGATTCTCGAATTCTTCCCCGTGATCAGACCTAAGTCTTTTAATTTTGGTATCATTTTGATTTTCAATCAATTTACAAAAGTTGTTAAATAGGTTCAGGGTTTCATCTTTGGTCTTTAGAAACCTGACCCAGGTGAACCTAGAGTAGTCATCAATTATCACTAAGCAGTATCGATTTCCACTTAGTGACTTGGCTCCATGTGAATCAAGTAGGTCAAGGTGTAGGAGCTCAAGTGTGGTTTGGGTTTGATCAGATTGGATCAATTTGTGACTAGACTTGGTTTGTTTGCCTTGATTACAAGATTCACATATTATGTTTTCATTTTTGATTTTGGGGATACCTTTGATTAAGCCAAGTTGGGTAATTTTTGAAATAGTTCTTAGATTGGTATGACCTAATCTCCTATGCCAGAGTTTTGATTGTTCTAACTGTGTTAACATGCATTTGGGTATAAGGGGAAGATTTATAGTGTATACATTATTTTTCCTAGTGCTCTTAAGCATGATTTCTGAGTCTTGTGCATTTCTAATCAGGCAATTGGAATTGTTGAAAGTAACTAAATAACCAGAGTCACATAACTGACTTATGCTAAGTAAGTTAAAATTGATGTTTTCCACCAATAGTACTTTCTTAATAATGAAATTGGATTTAAGTTCAATATTACCTGACCCAATTACCTTGAGTGTAGCATTGTTTCCAAATGCCACTGAGCCCAGGTTTTTGAACTTGAGTTTGGTGAACTTCAATTTGTCCCCAGTCATATGTCCGGAGCACCCGCTATCTAACATCCATTGGTCCAAATCTTTATGTTCCTACACATAAAGAATTTTTGATGATTTGGATCCAATTTGAGTTAGGGATAGCTTAAATTGAGTTTCACTTCCTAGTCTGTCTCACTCCAGTCTAGGGTTTTCAAACACGTTAACCTTAAGGTTTTTGTGAGACAGGTTTGAGGGTAGAAATTAGTTTTGAAAGAATTTCAATTTATTTTCGAAAAAGTTCTTTATTTTTGAAAACAGATTTTTAAGCAAGTAAGTTTAGAAATTTTAAAAAATAGATAAGTGATTTTCGAAAAAGAGATAGGTTTGAAAACAGATAAGAATCTATAATTATTTGAACATTGAGTTAGATTCGAATTTTTACAAAAGATAATTTGAAATTTGAATTTCAGAAATTGGCTTCCAGGTCTTGGCGAGGCACTAGGCCTTCTTTGGCCGTAGCCTTATGGATCATCCACCCTTTCCTTGACAAAGCCTTTTAATGAAATTTCATTTTCAAATTAAATTGGTCATT
>JAGFNQ010009979.1:0-99519 GCA_024364735.1 Boesenbergia rotunda
GCAAATAAAAATATATCGATCAATCCTAGCCGGAGCATATAAAAGAAAATGCATCCACAGTATAAAACCCAATAAGACTTACCTGATTTGTCATCCGGGCAGGCGCGCAGCAAAATACATCACATAAAGTCCAACAAATGACTCAAAAGTACAATCCAGCAATCAACACAACGCAAATACAAGCTCACGATGTAAAAACAAATACAATGTATGAAATGTAACGTATAAATACTCGAAAATAAAACGGAAACTAAAGTCGGAGTCGTCGAGTACCAAGGACTAGCAACTGGGCACTCCTGGCAACATCTTCCTGAAACATATAAACAAGCAAATGAGGGTGAGTCCAAATAAACTCTGCGGGTAATAAAGACAGATATGCATGGTATCAAAAAATCTATATGAGCAGGATAGAAACAAAATGGATACAGTCTCGTAGGAATAACAGAATATGCATAATCGAGATACTAAATGTACAATACATACCAGTGTCAATCCCACCTGCGGGGTAGTGGGTCATATAACTCATAGACACGAGCAAAGTCAAATCACCGTACTAAATGCAAATTACCTCCTGTATGTACATATCATCCAAGTGCAGCAATCATAACTCAATCAAATGCAGCAAACACAATCAAATGCAAATCTCATGTATCGTATGCATATGATGCAGTGACATGTGTCACTCCTGACATCAATCCAGCTACCGTTACATGTCATATATAAACGGCCGAGTGGGTAGGGAGACGCAGGGACAACTATACGCACTCCGCCGCTACTGTTCCAGAGTGATCGAGTAGACAAGATGTAGTTGGAGACAACACTCCTACCCCATGTCATATGGGGGAGCCTCGCTCTCATCTCCTCGTATCACACAACAAAGGAGGGATCCTCGTCTGCTACCACGCTCCGATAACCACCAACCTATGAGTGGTTGAGTGAAGCAAAAACTGTCCACACTATGATAATCACTAACCCCTAAGTGATCGTGTGGCCAGGTCTTGTATGACTGACGACCCGTCTCAACCACAAGGGAGCCAAGGGTCGCCAGTTATGCAACCATGCAAGGATGGTGTATGACATTAACACATGCAACACCCACCTAGTAGTCCTACCAAGAACTACGAGTCTAAAGCAAAAATCGTGAGCTGCAAAATAAACCACTGGGTGTAGATGCAAGGTAGAACTAGTGATCGGCCAAATGTAGAGTATGAGATGATATATCACTACTCCTATGCCCATATGCATACATGTTATTCTACAGAACGAGAATAACGAGTATCGAGACCATATGAAAATAAACAGTAAACAACTCAAAGAACAAGCAGTAAGAATCAAGCAGGAAAACAAGAGGCAGATAAAGATATAATATACTGCTACAGATAATAAACCATGCATACAAAATGACAATATCTACAAAGATAGAGTCAAAGGTACCCACCTCCAATGTGGAAGCCCGTACGCAAAGAGAACCTCCCGTCCAGATAAATCCGTAGCAAAATAGCTAAGTCAATATCCTATCATAGACATTACTTAATTTAGCTACTTACACCAAAAGTAATTAGCTAAATTAACCACTATACCATATTTAGAATTAATCCTACTTATCATATTTATTTAATTAATATAAATTAAACCATCAATTACCATCTAATCCTATTAGCTAAGGTTAGGCCCACCTTCCTAATTCTCTTAACATAAGCAACCATAAAATAAATTCTCTATCAATTATACTCATGTCAGGGAGGAGAAAATAACCTCATGGTACAAGCTCCTAAGAGCCCCAAAACACAACAAAACAGCAAGTATGTTTCAAATGGGTAGCTCACGGCCAAGAAGATCAAACCAACATCTGAGCATAAAGTCCAAGCATAGAATATATATCACAGCAAGAACACATCATCCAGCTCAAATGTACCAAAACAACAGGAGCCCATCCCCAAATAATGCTCACGGCAATCCCACAGCAAACCAAGAACAGAATTTCCCAAGTAGAAATCTCAAACAGAAACAGAATTCCCTCCGTCTACAATCCAACATGAATCCAAACACCAAAACCAACTAGAACCGACCAATCAAATCTCAAGAATCCAATAGCAAGAATTCATCGATCCAAAGAAGACGAAACCACTCGTAAAACGATCGAATTCCCAAAACATACTAGCAACCGAATACAACCTAAATAGATACCACCATAGCTTCAATCAAACTGATCTAATCGATCCACTATTAAAATCCTGTCCAGATCAGAGAACACAAAACCAACTTACCGCAAAACAGATCCAGATCAAAAGAAGCTTAGATCTAAACCAATCAAAACCGAGCACGACAAGATCCTTACCTATCCCTGTTGCAACTTGTCAGTGGTGGGGGCTCAGCGCCTGGTTGAGGAGAAGAAGAGGAGAGGAAGAAGGAGACCTCGGTGTCAGCTCTGTGGAAGCTTCGATCAGACGCGAAGATGGGGAGAACACGACATTGGCTTGATTGCATGGAGAAGGCAAGAGAGAAGAAATCGTAGCTCGTGTGATTTGCGCAGAGGAAGAGAAGGTAAGGAGATACGCTGGGATGAAGCTCGCCGGCTCTGTGGTTTCGGTTGATTGGATAAAGAGGAGGAAGAGAGACAGCCGGTGCTCGGAATCGCGATCGATCGGAAATCGCGAAGAAGAGGAAGAAAAGGGGCGGGATATAAGCCATGGCGTTTTTTGCAAATGACCCTTCAATTATGGAGAATCCAAATTGCACCCTTATCTTTAGAGTTTTAAGCAAATTAAACCCCTAATTTCTGGTATTTTACATTTTATTTGATATTCTTCAAGTAAATTGTGTATATATGTAGCAAATATAGAACATTTCGTTGACGTGCCAAATGAAAAATAAAATTGTTTTGCATGTGTTTATTGCTGAAATTCCTTTTATATAAATAACCCAGTCTATTGCTGTTTTAGATAAGAGTTGTGAAAAATTATAATCAAACAATATCTCTATTATGCAACTAGCTCACAGAATGTTTCTTTTAAGATTTGTCTTGTAATGATGATGAGCTTTCTTATGCAGATGTGTCATTTGCAAATCAAATTACAAAAGACAGAAGTTGATCACTTTGCCTTGCAACCATTGTTACCATTCGCATTGCATCATTCGCTGGTTGAAGGAAATCAAGGTTACATTTTCTTACATTTTGATGTTTATGATCTCTACATATGGAAATTGTGTTTTTTTTATTAGAATAAAGACTGAAAAGTGTTTTAGCATTACTATGAAAAGAAAGTATCAACCTTCAACGGAAGCTGGAAATCTTAATTGACTGAAGATGTAATACAAAGGAAACTTGATGAAAGGGTATGGAGCTTACAGTTAAAGAGAATCATGAAAACTTGATAGTTATTGGAAAATTACTGTTGGCATAAGTTTATCTTGTAACTAATCTATCAGCTTCAAAACTGAAATAGATATATGCACGAGAATATATTAGAAATATTCCCTTTTCAATTCTCGTTATGTTGTTGAGTGAAATCAAAATAGGTTGAGATACTATGCATACGTTCAAAGACAATTAATAGATTCTATAAGTAGAAGAGTGAAACTTATTGTGCTTTCTTTATCCATCTGAAGGGGAGAGGAGTAGGAGAAGGGGAAGGAGAGGGGTAAGAGAAGAGTCGACAGGTCGGAAAGTAGATGTGGTTGGAAAAAAACAAAGTTGATCAAGATATATTCTCGGATTAGGAGTGTTATCAAGTAAAATTTTAATTGTGTATACAACATGCCTAAGTTTTTTCTTTTTCCTTTATCCTTTACCCACTTTTGGAAGGGCAATTTAAGTGCTCCATTTGAACTCTGCTCCTATCCTTTCCTCTCCTATTGAGTAAATAAGTCCTTAGAGCGAAAGTTGTATGAGACAAAGGGACTCCATAAATATTAGTTAATATTGTAGAAAATATAGTAGGGGATGAATCCAACAGTGTAGAAGGATTCATATATAACTGACCTCATTTAATGGAATAAAGGTTTGGTTGCTATTATTGTTAAAGAAGAATACTCATGTTGTTACATAATATTTTGATTGACATGTAATCTCATCTTCTGCTCTTCTTTTTCCAATCCTTGTGATAATATCATGATTCATGACGGCATTAATAATACAAAATCTAAGTTTTTGTTGGCTATTTAAAAAGAATCTTGCTATTCAAGCAGGCATGCCCGATTTGCAAGGAGGAGGTGTTTGGATGAAAGTTACACTGGATCAAATTGCAGAGGTCTATGAAAACAAAGAAAAAAGGCTAAAAAAAAGGGAAAAAAAAGAAGAAGCAAAGGACCAATATTTGTTCTTTTGTGGGGCTGTGAAAATAAACTTGCACAATCTTGTCATATGATTATGAATTTGTTGTTGTTGCTGCTTGTCTTGCGAATGTTTTCTGTTTGAGTCCAACCGAGTATCACAATTAAGGCATTACTCTGATTCCTTTTTTTGTGGTTATTCAAGTTTATTTTGATTTAATGTTCTAGCTTGGCTCCAACGAACTCATATCAATTTCAACTTCAGTTAAGTGGGGTGTCAAAAATGAATTCAATCCGGGTTGACTCCAAAAATATAGGGTTAGGATTGGATTGGCTCTAGGTTGAGTTCGGATAGGGAGTTTTTGAGTTGCGTTAGGATCGGATTGAATTAGGATTGATTTGAATTTAAGGTTTATGGTTTTTTTTATATTAAATTAAATTTTATTTTAAAAATTAAGATGTTTTATGTGCATCAATAATAGAAGATTAATATAATAATGATGAGATATTGAGATGAACATGTAGAATTATAAAAAAAATAGTAATTTTTTTTAATTGTGTTATTTGGGTTGGTGAGGTCATTTGGGTTTAGGATTTTCAAATTGTGTGCGGATTCGAATTGAAATTTTTTTATAATATTTTTGTTTCGATCCGATCTGAAGTCATTTAATTCATCCGAATTGACACTTTAGGTTATTTAGTTGTTGTGATTGGCGAAGATATCTCACACTAGTTATGTATGAAAAATCTACGCAATTATGTGTCTGATGCCTTGACCTAATATGAGGACTCAATGTTGGAGTAGAAAATTTGCGAAGCTAACCAAAACGATTAGGAAAAAATATATAAATTTTCAAAATAAAGAAAATGATGGAGAACAGAAACAATGAACACTGAAATACTGAATTATCAGCTCCAAAAAGCATCAATTTCTTTCTTTTTTTTATAAACATAGAAACTATTCCATCTGAACTGTCTCTATTCTTCTGTCTGATTGATAAATTCAATCATGGAATTGGGGACCAAAACAACATTAAAATTTTATTCTGCAAATTTAACATTTTCTAGTTTTGATCCTTTTTTTAGCTCTACTTGTAATATTAATATATCATACACCATATACATCGATCGCTTATTAGTCAGCATGCCTTGTATCAAACTATAATACAACATGTATACTTAATAATTTAATTTAATTCGGAATAATTCAACTTGTGCACTTTAATCATCCATTATGAGCCCACTTGCCACAAATAATTGGTAGTCTTATCACTTTGCCCGTGACTTTCAATTCCCCTTTTCCTTAAAAAAAACATATAAAGATAAGATAAAATAATTTTTAAAATTTTTTTCCTAATTAGGGTCATATATTAAATTTACGTAGATTTATCACCGTTCCAATTCTATAAAAAAATTTCAATAAACCTCGAAGTAAATTAAAAAATACTTGGAATGAATGACCTATCAGTTCAATATTCTTAAATCAGTCCTATCAATTCAATATTTTTAAATCAGTCCTTCATTAAGAAAAATTTATTTATTAATTCGTCTAATTCGGGATTAATTTTTAGATGTCTGAAAAATTAAGAAAATGACATGTTGCTACGCCTTTAATTCCAGCTTCTTTATTGCTCTCTCATGCCTTCGGGCGTAGTAGAGATGGTAGGTGCATAACATTTCTAGTGTAATGATCTTTATTTTTAGAAACCGATGACTTGATACTTCTCCACTACTTCCGCATATCTAAATTTATCTTTTTTCATATTCGTGAGGTCAATTTTAAGAAGACCACTAAAGTAAGGATGACAATTTCCTTCGAATCCGAAGGAGAATTCGATATCCGATTCGAATGGAGGAGGATATGGAGAAACTAAAGATATTCAATATCTTATTTGAATACCCAATTATATATATATATATATATATATATATATATATATAGTTTTCTCCAAAAATCTAATAATTATTTGTGCTTATGTTAGGAATAAGTTATAGACATGTGTAATTTATTTTTAAAATTATAGATATATATTTTTTGAAATATGATGTTAATTTTAATATATTTTTGTGGAATGATATAATTAAATATAAAAAAAATTATTAATATACATTATATCTAATTCTTTAATAGGTATGAATATTCAGATAAATATTCGATATGAGCATAAAGATAAAGAAAATAAAATCTAATTTAAATCCGACTCATTATGATTCCTACACCAAAGCAGGGTTTACCTTCTTTATTGCCCTAATCCAACATTATCACAAGCGATCTAATCACATGCCTATATATATATATATATATATATATATATATATATATATATTTTAAATGCAAAATGCCTAGAATTGAATCAGGATAATACGTAAATGTCAAATTAAAATATAGCATTAATTAATTTTAAACCAAATAATAATATTAGATTATTTTTTTATAATCTTGATTATATATATGATTATCTAAAAATCACATAATTAAGATCTTAATTGTATATGACAATTTACATCAAACACATCCTTAAAGTTATTACAAATAATTTAAAAAACCTTTTCAATTTCATCCATAACCACTACTAGTATACTTAGTTAAGAAAATAACATGATGATGTTTTAATAAAGTCCAAAGGCATTTTATAGAAAAGACTTTGAAGAGCTCAAGGAATGCTTCCAGATGGTATATGCTGTTGGCATATGATACACAACCTTTCTTTAGAATGGAATATGATAGAAAAGCAAAAAAAATAAAAAAATAAGATCAACGGGATAATAGTTGAATTTGAAACGATTAATTCAGTCCTACAAAAAATTTTCATTGACCGTCTGAATAAATCAGAAAACGCTCAGTGATTTAGAAACCTAACTTTTTCGAATTCGTGCCCCATTTAAAAGAAGAAATATGATAGAAAAGAATTCATATAACAAGTCGCTCCTTGATCCTCAAGGCCAACATAATCTTCCTTTTTTTTTTAAGTCATAACTCCAGTAATCTTCAACCTTAAGGACACCAATTTCAGCCTCAATTACGCACGCATTATTAACGAGATAACCTCTACTGAAATCATAAATTTCATTTAGAGACATAAATGAAGTACAATCACTTTCTCGTCCATTAAATTTATGGGGTGTCTCTTTTCTGATTGTTACTGTGTACTTCCCATGAATTTGATTGACAACTACAAGAGAGTATTGTGCATATATGCTCCATGTGATAAGGTCATACGTCGATCTTGAATATCCTACACGATCAATCCATAATTATTTATAAAAAGATAAATTAAAAAATTATAATTATTACTCACGTGGAAGGGTATTTCCAGACTTTTATCAAGATTCGGCCTTTATTTCATGTGGCAAACCTATCACAAGATTACCAATTCAACCAAGTTCGGAGGTGTGTGTGTGCACATCTTCTCCAACCATGTGGTAAAGTGGTTGAATCAGTAATATTAAGATGGTAAAAGGTGATTCATTAGCTTTTAGCCTCCCGACCAATTCATTTTAGGACCAATATGGAGGACATAAATCATGAGAGTCACTAGCTCGGATACTATGGCTAGCACGTGGGGAGAATGAATATATTGACCTTGTCAAATTTTAACTCCTAAATCTCAAAATAATAATATTTATATATTAATCATCAGT
The DNA here is from genome assembly GCA_024364735.1 of Boesenbergia rotunda. Classification (NCBI taxonomy): domain Eukaryota; kingdom Viridiplantae; phylum Streptophyta; class Magnoliopsida; order Zingiberales; family Zingiberaceae; genus Boesenbergia; species Boesenbergia rotunda. The sequence continues at coordinate 7,915 of JAGFNQ010009979.1, forward strand.
CCATCCTATATGAATAGTATCAACAAACATCAAGCATATCGACTAATGTGGTCTACGTTACTTCTCTTGGTGAAAATCACCACTTGCCACTGTTGATTTTTCGGTGCAGTTGTTGGATGGACTAATAAAACTTCCATCGGCATGAGGTTTTCCTGTAAACCCATGATAAGGTTTTTCCTTATCCTCTTGGTCGAGAATTGGATCGAGTCCTAGAGAAGTCCTAATTTGCTACTCCTCTCGGCTTTCATCATCCTCATCAATTTATTCCTCATCATTTTAATTATGGATCTCCGAATATTTTGATATTGTCGTTGTCTCGACTAGACGCTGATATAATTTTACGACTTGTTTCTAAAGATCTTGAATCTTGTCTTAGACACTACGATTATAGTATGAAGATTCCTCAATCAAAATTTATTTATCACAACTACGTACGATGACCATCCATAGGATAAAAAGAACTTTAATATCAGCCATGTCGTAATACAAGCGGTGGGCGCATGACATCTTTAACGCAATAGTTAGGGGTCGATTATCAAGAACTGACAACCTGCATGCTCTACCCCTACCATTCTTGTAATGCATGTGTACCTGAATTAATTTCCTTCTATATCTGTGAGACAGACTAGCTCTAAAGGGTTGTTAAGATAGCGAATCTAACTTTTTTAAAAGAACTTTAATATCGTCCTCAGAGCATAGCCGAGTTGGTTATCATATTGTAAATTTACAGAAATGGAAAAGGATTGATTCCCGACAAAGTCGGGGAAATACTCTTTTATATGATGGTTTACTCGGTTTTTTAATATACCTCTCGATAAATGGTTGTAGAGTCGACTGTGTGAGGCGCACGGGGTCTAAGAATGCTGGCCGTCTAGCTTAATTTTATAAATCTGTCATGTGATAATCATTGAAAGATAATTAATCCCCTTGCTTAATTCTACTTATCTATCATAAGATAATCAGCTAAGCTACATGAAAAATAATTCCTCAAACGTTTGATTCTTGTAAATTTATCATACGATAACTATTAGGTTGCTACGTAATATTTTGATTGACAAGTAATATCGTCATCTTCTGCTCTTCTTTTTCCGTTTGTTGTGGAGAATAATGACGGCATTAATAATAGAAAATCTAAGCTTTTGTTGGCTATATAAAAAAGAATCTATTTGCAAGGACGAGGTGTTTGGATGAAATTAGCTACACTGGATCAAATTGCAGAGTTCTACGAAAATGAAGAAAAATAAGTCGAAAAAAAAAAGAAAAAAAAACAAATTAAGGACCTATTTTTGTTCTTCTTTGGGGCTGTGAAAATAAACTTGCACAACCTTGTCGTATGATTATGAATAATCTTTTTATCAGTTTGAGTCTAACAGAAGATAATACAATTAGGCATTACTCTGATTCCTTTTTTGCGGTTATTCAAGTTTATTTTGACTTAGAACAATGATAGGGAGAGTAAAAATGAAAAAATAAAAATCATAGTAAATGATGTGGCATGACGTGGTATGACGTGACATTTTACATGCACATGTCCGATTATCGCTTGGACACAGTGAACCCACCGAAAATCGCTGCATGTAAAATTCTACGTCATTCACTATACTTTTCGCTCTCTCATTTTCACTCTCCCTATTATTTTTCTTTGATTTAATGTTCTAGCTTAGCTCTAATGAACTCATATCAATTTCAACTTCTAGTATTATTTTGTTTGTGAAGTTAACCAAAGTTTTTAGGAAAAAAAACTTTAAAATTTCAAAATAAAGAAAAAGACGGAGAACAGAAACAATGAACACGGAATTATTAGCTCTTAAAATCATCAATTTCTTTTTTCTATTTATTTTTTCAAAAAAAAAAACAAAAGACAAACTACTCCATCGGAACTGTCTGCTCGGTCTGATTGATAAATTCTAGCAAGGCCTCCAAAACAACATTAAATATTTATTCTACAAATTTAACATTTTTGAGTTTTGATCTTGTTCGGGGTGAATAGTTGAAGGTGAACATATGACGTGAAAAAATTACGTGGCATGATTAGAGGGAAGAGAAGTTCCTGAGACCAACTTAAGAGAGAAGTGTCCGAAGCTAATTCGGGAGGAAAGTACTCCGAAATCAGTTCGGGAGAAGAGTCCTCGAGGCCAACTTAGGAAAGAGTGTCCGAGACTAGCTCAGGAGAAAAGTGTCTCGAGACCAGCTCAAGAGGAGAGTCCTCGAGATCAACTCAAGAAAACGGAGCTCAAAAATAAGCTCGAGAAAAAGAGAACAGATTGTGAGAAACTTACCATTAATAGTGATGATGATAGACTTAATATATGTGGCGACGATTTCAAACACCCCCTTTCCAGAGTAAAAAAGTTGACAGGTAGTTATGACCCGTAACGTATCATAATAATATATTTAATATGCGCAGTGATCGTTACCAATATCCCCAGTGGGTGACAGTTGACAAATAACTACGAACTAGAAAGCGTGGAAATAGGAAAGGCGGTAAAGGAGATCTGCTGAACTCAAGGGCGTAGCCCGACTTTTAAATTAGATGAGGCTAACTATAATTGAAGATATTAGAAAATTTTTAAGAAATAAAAAAATTAGAGATTGATAGAAATTCATCCTAAATACGAATAAATATGCTTAATCCAATGAAGATAAAAAGATAAAATAATAAAAATTAAAATCTTTTCTACCTTACCTGTGGCTATGAAGAAGAAAAAAAAGGCGGCGTGCGACGTGCAACAGATGCGTTCGATGGGGAGTTAATAAGTGATTTTGGTTTAAAATTTTTCTACCTATCAAAATTGGTAAAATATAAATTTTTTATTTAATTAAAATTTGTAAGTTGTTTTTGATTTAATTAAACTTTATAATTAAAAAAGATTGGATTAAGTTGTGTTTTAGTGGGTTTTATATATATATATATATATATATATATATATATATATATATATATATATATATATATATATATATATATATATATATTGTGAGAGAAGTGAGTGGGCTGGAGCCCACCCTAGCCCAGGTGTGACTCCGCTTCTAGCTGAACTATAGATAATTGATTTTTCATGTTCCCTTCCCATCTATTAGTAATTTTTAATTTGAATATCAGAGAGGACTACGTCAGATTTTCTTCCGATGTATCTCTTTAATACTCCTATTACTCTCATAGGTACGAATATTCTTTTATCATCACTCGAGATTATATCACAATAATTTATCGTCCATATCATTCACTTTCAAAATAGATCTCTCAAACACATCTCTTTCCATCCGTACCTCTACTTTTCTATCCGTACCTCTACTTGTAATATTATACACCATATATACACATCATCTGTTAGTCATCATGCCTTGTATCGACATAATTATAATACAAACAAACTGCACTTAATAATTTAATTTAATTTAATTTAGAACGATTCTAATTTTTTTTATTAATAATTCAATTTAATTTAATTCAGAATAATTGAAAGCCCACTTGCCACAAAAAACATGGTAGCCTTGTCACTTTGCACGTGACCATCAAGTGTCCTTTTTCTTTAAAAAGCATATAAAGATAAAATAAAGATTATATATATATATCTTTTTGGCCCCTGATTATCCAACATTCTTGCAAGCGATCTAATCACGTGCCAAAATAGCTCGTGATTTGTTGATCGTGCTCCACAAATCAATGTTCAACTCGAGTCCATGTTTTAAATGGGGCGTAAACTTTGAACCGCTAGACTTCTAGATTGATCATCGTGAGCACTTTCCGATTTATCCTGATGACCGATGGAAAATTTCCGTAAAACCGGACCAGTCACCCCAGGTTCAATTTGTCTGCTGCCTGATTCAATTAACTCGAGTCCATGCCATATTTTTACAGTGCACTAAATTAAGAGTAATGATACGCACAGTGAAAGTGAATGCCTCAGTGAAAACATTGACCGTCAATCGACGGCACGTTCGACGTTCGATCGTCGATCGGACACTACCGGCGGCCTTCGGCCGCCGCCCCGAACCAAACTATACCCTGGGGGGCACGGTGAACCCGTCGAGAATCGCCACAGTTGCGATCTCGCATCATTGACCGTCGATTTCGATGGGTTCACCGTTGCCGGCGATCCTGACGAGTTCACCGTCCTCCCAAGGTATAGTTTGATTCGGGACGGCAATCAGAGGCCGCCGGTGGTGTCCGATCGACGATCAAACATGTACACATTAACTGCACGTCATTCACTATGATTTTCACTCTCCCAAATTCACTCTTCAAATCATTTCCCCCTAAATTAAATCGAGATACAAATACAATTGACTCGAGCCTACATTTTACCCTAATATCAAGTTTAGTATTGTTTTAAAAATACCTTTAAAAATTTTGCAAATTATAAAAAAAAAAGAAAAAAAACCTTTTAAATTTTGGGTTATGATACACACAATAAAAGTGAATACCTCAGTGAAAATTTTAACCGTCAATCATCAGCACGTCCAATGTCTGATTGTCAATCGGACACCATCAGTGGCCGGAGGCCGCCACCCCGAACCAAACTATATCCTAGGAGGCACAGTGAACACGTCGGGGATCGTTGCAATTGAGATATCGCATTATTCACCGTCGATCTCGACTAGTTCACCATTATCGGCGATTCTGATGGGTTCATCGTCTCCCAAGATATAGTATGATTCGGGATGGCAATCGAAGGTCGCCGGTGATATCTGATCAGCAACCGGACGTCGGGTGTGACACTGATTGACAATCAATTTTTTCACTGAGCATTCGCTTTCACTAGGCGAATCATTTCCTTTCAATTTCATAGATAACTAGCTAATATCATTAGACTTCCACATTCGTTAATATTATAATACCCACCACTTTATAAAAAAAAAGTATAAAGTCCGTGTATCAAATATATAATATATTAAGGCGGTATCGAACGGGTACCCATTGCACCAAATATGATGTGAAAATTATACCAAAACTCTCCAACCGAATACCATTTTTCAACGGCAAATTTGATATTGCAACAGTGCAATACCAAATTTGGTGATATTAATATTTTAATTGTTTTTATATTTTAAAAACCTATTATAATATATAATGAGTATATATAATATATATTAGTAAATATTATATTACTAAATATCATAAATAAAATTAATTTATAATAAATATTTTTTTCATAAGTATTTAATAATATTAATTATTTATTATAAGTATAAAATAAAAAATATAATAATGTATTTTAATTTTATTAAACATAATTTATTTATAAGCATATTGTCACGCCCCGAGACCCAGGAGTCGCTGTTCCAATATAAAATCGGACAACACCTCCCCTGTCCGGCGGACAATTTACACAACCACACAGATAAATATTTCACTACCACGCAGTTAAATAGCCTCAGGCCTCCAATCCATGCAGAAATAGCAGTTATAACACTATAACTATCGTAAAACCAAAATACGATCTCACCTGAGCTGCCAGGGGGCAGGAACAAAGCCAAAACCCCACGAAGTCCAACATAGGACTCAAAAGTACAATACCATCGAATAAAACATGAATACATGTTCGAAACCTGGCAACGGAAGCAAAATGTATACTACAAGGTCCATAACCAAAACAACGTAAAGTAAAACCAAGCAGAGCTCCTCTGGAGCTGGGGACTGGCTGCTAGGGATCTCCTGGCAGGCATCAACCTGAAATAAAATGTATGGCAACGGGGTGAGTCCATAGCTCAGCGAATACCCAACAGATATGCATAGAAAGTTATACTAACAACAAGAGTTCAGCTATTACAGTCTCACAACAACAATAGGGAAAGACTGGAACTGAAAATACTGGGTAAGTACATACCTGAATCCATCTAACCTGGAAAGAGGGTAATAAATACCAAAGGAACTCCAATAGATATATAATCACAGATAACAAGTCTCCAGAATATGCATGTCAAACAAGTGCAGCAATCAAGTGCAGCAAACAATACATGATGCAGAATATGCACATGGTGCAATGCCATGGTCACCCCCTAACTCCAGTCAAGCCACCGAGACAGGCGATACTGTGTCGGCCGAGTGGAGTATAGCTGTGACACTGTCCGCACTCTGCCATCACTGCTCCTGAGTGACCGAGTGGACAGGATGCTGGCGGGGGACCGCCCCCCTACCTCATGTATTTATGAGGGAGCGTCGCTCTCATCTCCTCTGGTCTATGGAAAGAGAAGGGATCTCCGCCTGCTACCACGCTCCGAAACCACTACCCCTGAGCGGTCGAGCGGAGCAGTACAGAGCAAATGCACACACCCAACGGTATCCACTAACCCATGAGTGGCCGTGTGTGCATATCATGTACCGGAAGACGATAGGCTCAACCACAAGGGAGTCGCTGATCGCCGGCATGCAACAATGCAAGGATGGTGTATGATAGATACACATACCTCCGTCCCAAGTCCTCAGTATACTAGGTCTCAGTCTGAAATCCTATAACAGGAAATACAGGTAACCTACAAGGTATACTGGCCGAAAACTACAGATCCCTCAAGGTCAAAGGTAGGAGATACATCACGATCTCTAAGCATACATGTAAAATACGGTAGAAAAAAAAAATTAATATATATATAGGAAAATTTTGGAAACAGACATATGGAAAATTTTGGAATAATTTTCCTAAGTTTTTGAAGATATTTGCAGGGAGAATTGGACACAAAAGTGGTTGATTTTAAATTATTTAAGGAAAAGTTAGGGTTTTCATTATATATATATATATAAGGAAATATATATATATATTACTCTCCTCACCCCTCACCCTGCCCTAAACCCCCTACCCTCTCCGACCGAAGCGCCACAACCTGATTCCCTTTCTTCCTCCCCTCATGCCCTAGCCGCAGCCGAAGCCACGCTCGGCGCCTTCCTCTTCTTCGCGTGCCTTAGCCGCAGCCAAGCGCGTGCCTCTGCCGCAGCCGTTTGCTTCTTCGCGTGACATAAACGCAGCCACCCTCGATTCCTCATCTCCGCCGACTCTTCACTTCCCTGACCAAATCGCTCGACGACATTCCGCGCCCAATCCCGAGCGGAACTCTGGCGAATCGGTGGTTTCCACCTTCCCTTCAGGCGACTTTCGTTGATGGACTGTAAGAAGGTAAGCCCTAGCTAGTTGTACCCTTCTTCCCCGACTCTGAGCGAGTGATTCCAGCCGAGGTGAAGGTCTGACTATAGCGGTGGGATTTTGATGGATAGGATTCCGGCGAGAAAGGCAGCTAGGGCACGCGACCATCACCACTCGGTGTCTTATTGGGACTCCCCTCGCCGTCAACGATCAGCATGAGGCAGTGTCGACGCCTCACACCTTCTCCGGCTATAATCAGGTAAAGGGAATCTTGAACTAGGGCTCTTATAGAATTTTGGATGAAATGGGTCAATCTTGATCGGATTGTTGTTTGATTGCTCTGTATGGATTCTGTTCTGATTCTGGATGTTTTTGGATCTGCTCCAAATTGATTTCTATCGTGAGTCTTCCATTGTTAAGGATTTTGATCTTGATGTTTCCTTTTGAGAAGTTGTTGAGTTATGCTTGGTTGATTGTGTTCCGTTAAGCTGCCGTGAGTGTGCTAAGGAGGAAACTGTGTTTTGCTTTAAATTGGTTTAGAGATCTGTTATGGTTTCAATTGGAATGAGTATGGAGTAGTGGTTTCTATTTTGAAAAATGTGAAGCTGCATGGATCTGCTAGGGCTTTGAGAGCTTTGTTTTTGGATTAATTTGGATATTTGATCGCTGAGTAGATTTAGTAAAAGAAGTACACTGATCGGATTCTTACTTGTAGTTTTTATTTCCATGAGTTGTTCCCACTCTTGAAGTTGTTCATGTCTGTAGGTTGTGAGGAGTTGCTAGAGGTGATTGTGTTGAGTATGAAACTTAACCCTAATGATCTAGTGGGGTGATTTCGAATTGAGGGTTGGACCTAATTTCAAGTACGAGGAGTAATTAGAAACCGTACTATTTAATTAGAGGTAATTAAATGAAATGGGATAAATGGGTTAACCCTAACACGGTTTAGGAATTAATTAGCTGATTATTATTTATGTGTGATAGCTAATTAAATGCATCCTTGATACAGGAACTTGATCGGATTATTATTGGCGGGTGGTTCTGTCTCATTTGATACGAACTACTTCTACTCCTTGGAGGCGGGTACCCTTTGACTTATCTTTATGATATTGTCATCTTGTTATGCATAGACTGTTATAGATAGCAGTAAGATCATACGCTATCCCTGTTTATTATACCTGATCTGGATACTTGTTGGTTATCCCTGTTTATTATGTCTGTCCTGGATACCTGTGGTTTATCCCTGAGTTATTATGCTGTTAGTTCCATACAGTACCAGGTAGTGTCATAACTATATGTATGCTTAGAGATCGTGATGTATCTCTTGCCTTTGACCTTGAGGGATCTGTAGTTTTCGACCAGTATACCTTGTAGGTTACCTGTATTTCCTGTTATAGGATTTCAGACTGAGACCTAGTATACTGAGGACTTGGGAGGGAGGTATGTGTATCTATCATACACCATCCTTGCATTGTTGCATGCCGGCGATCAGCAACTCCCTTGTGGTTGAGCCTAATCGTCTTCCGGCACATGATATGCACACACGGTCACTCATGGGTTAGTGGATACCGCTGGGTGTGTGCATTTGCTCTGTATAGCTCCGCTCGTCCGCTCAGGGGTAGTGGTTTCAGAGCGTGGTAGCAAGCAGGGATCCCTTCTCTACCCATAGACCAGAGAAGATGAGAGAGATATCTCCCCCATATATACATGGGGCGGAGCGATAGCTCCACCAGCATCCTGTCCACTCGGTCACTCAGGTGCAGTGATGGCAGAGTGCGGACAGTGTCACAGCTCTACTCCACTCGGCCGACACAGTATCGCCTGTCTCGGTGGCTTGACTGGAGTTAGGGGGTGACCATGGCATTGCACCATGTGCATATTTTGCATCGTGCATTGTTTGCTGCACTTGATTGCTGCACTTGTTTGACATGCATATTCTGGAGACTTGTTATCTGTGATTATATATCTATTGGAGTTCCTTTGGTATTTATTACCCTCTTTCCAGGTTAGATGGATTCAGGTATGTACTTACCCAGTATTTTCAGTTCCAGTCTTTCCCTATTGTTGTTATGAGACTGTATTAGCTGAACTCTTGTTGTTAGTATAACTTTCTATGCATATCACTTGGGTATTCGCTGAGCTATGGACTCACCCCGTTGCCATACATTTTATTTCAGGTTGATGCCTGCCAGGAGATCCCTAGCAGCCAATCCCCAGCTCCAGAGGAGCTCTGCTTGGTTTTATATTTACGTTGTTTTGGTTATGGACCTTGTAGTATACATTTTGCTTCCATTGCCAGGTTTCGAACATGTATTCATGTTTTATTCGATGGTATTGTACTTTTGAGTCCTATGTTGGACTTCGTGGGGTTTTGGCTTTGTTCCTGCCCCCTGGCAGCTCAGGTGAGATCGTATTTTGGTTTTACGATAGTTATAGTCTTATAACTGCTATTTCTGCATGGATTGGAGGCCTGAGGCTATTTAACTGCGTGGTTGTGAAATATTTATCTGTTTGTATGTATAGATTGTCCGCCGGACAGGGGAGGTGCTGTCCGATTTTATATTGGAACAGCGGCTCCTGGGTCTCGGGGCATGACAATACATATAGATATGACACTACCTGATACTGTATGGAACTAACAGCATAATAACTCGGGGATAACCACAGGTATCCAGGACAGGCATAATAAACAGGGATAACCAACAAGTATCCAGAACAGGCATAATAAACAGGGATAACCAACAAGTATCCAGAACAGACATAATAAACAGGGATAGCGTATGATCTTACTGCTATCTATAACAGTCTATGCATAAAAGATGACAATATCATAAAGATAAGTCAAAGGGTACCCGCCTCAAGGTAAGAGTAGTCCGTATCAATAGAGAACCTCTCGTCCAATGGTCCAAAGCAATCAAGGTCCCAATCCATGCCCTGTATCAAAGGACATATTTAATAGCTATTACAAAATAGAATAGCAACTAACCAGAAAATCCCTAAACCATATTAGGGTTTACCTAATCGTCCCCTTTCATTTAATTACGTCAAATTAAATGAAAATGTTCCTAATCACACCCACGTAATTAAGGTTTAGGTTTGTTTCCAAGCTAAACCAATTACAACCTCAAGATCTTCAAGTTCAGCAACTCAACCTAACACCAAAACCAAAGTAATCCAATCAATACAACATATCAGAACTTACCCTTTTACATTTCCAACCATACCAACTCAACATCATTAATCTAAACTCATTACACATACAGCTAATCCAAAACCCGAATCATACACATATCACACACGCCAAATAAGAAGAACCAAAGGAATATCCAAATCCAATCGACAGAACACAACAACCGCATCCAAAATAAGGTGAACCATTCAAATGAAATCCCAAAACCAGCCCACAACAGATCAAAAATCAAGAGCCACTCATCCGAAATTGCTATAGGTCACACTAATCCATCCCTCAAGAAAATCAGATCCGAAATCAGAATGAAATCATATCATAATCCAAGGTTAAACCAATACCATAACAGGATTCATCCAAACATTATCAAGAATCAAGACTTTAGCTAAATTCCAAACCGCATGTTAGAACACTTACCTAAGAACAATCCCTAGCAAAACAATCCAGACAGCAACCAAGAACGGAATTCCCAAAACCGAATCACCATCAACATGTGCTCCCATAGAATAGAAGCGGCTCCAAACTAGAAATCTGAAACAAAAATTCCATCCAGGATTGTAATCTAATGAGAACCCATCAACAATCTCATCAACTTCGATCCAACACAATGAGATCCTACCTGGATTGGTGTCGGCGCCATTCCTCTGCCCTAGAGCTGGCGAGCACAACCATATGTGAAGTACCTCATCTCCGATGGTCTCCCAAATCCTAGGGCAGAGCCCTTCCTACCGCAACCTACTCCCGAATGATGATATTGAATCAAACAAAAGCCAGCCAGTATCAACAATAAAAGAAAATGGAGAACTCTTCCTCAAACCTACCCGGTGTCGGAGATGGAAGATGGCGCTCGGTTCCGTTGGATCCGAGATGTTCGATCGTAGATGGATAAGACGAAGAAGATGACGAAGGTGTGCGGCGGATTAGGGCAGAGGCTCGCGTGCGATGAAGCGAAGTCAGGTTGGTGTGTCGGCTTCGGGCTAGGGCACGCGGAGAAGAAGAAATGGTTGCTGCGATCGGAAGAAGTGAGAACGCCCAGCGACCTCCACAAGTCGCCGACGAGCTAGGGTGCGGCGCAGATCGAAAGGGAAGAACCGGCTTCGCGAGATTGGTTCGGTGAAGAAGCAGCCGAAAAGGGAATATTAATCCATGGCCTTTTGCATTTAAGCCCCTTATATCTATACAATCCACATCGAACCCTTAATTTTTATAAGATTCCACTTTAAGCCCTCCAAACTTAATTTCAAAGAAATTTAATCCTCTAATTTCAATTTAGGTCTCGAAAATCCTAAATCTTCTTCCGAAAAATTTTTTGGATCGCGTCAAAATTGTCGGATTTAACACATATTTATTTATAAGCATATTTTAATTATAATTAAATTTATAAATTTATAAATTATATTAATTTTAAATATAATAATTATATTTAAAATGATTACTAAATTAAAATTTAAGTCGATAATTAAATTATGAATAAATGAATAAAAAAATAGAATATTCTATGAAATATTTCTTTTGGTGTGATATATAGTGTGAATGGGTTGGAGTTGAAATAGTATTTGGTGTTAAAATTGCACCATTTTGATGTGAAAATGACATTAAATTTAGTGTTGATGGTTAGAGATGGTCTAAGACATTTATTTTCTCATATTTATTTTAACATTAATACATTATTGATGAGATTCATATACACATACATATGACATTATCATTTTTATTTTATTATTTTTATTTTATTATTTATAGAATTCGCAATCCACTCATTCATCTCTATTTTTATTTTATATAAAATTAATATAATTTTAATTTTATTTACATAATTTAAATTATTATTATTTTTAAATATATTTATTATATAAATTTTTTAAATTTTGTTAATTTTATAGATTGAATTTTAATTTAAAATTTATATTATTTATTTGTTTAATTAAAATGGCAAAATCATAATTTAAAATTAAAAAAATAAATAATAAAAATATTTTATTGTGAATCACGTGGGGGTGGCCGCAGTGTTGCACCCACCCCGGCCACCCGCGCAACTTTAATTAATTTTTTTATAAAATATTATATTCAACACGTTCAATGCATGGCAACCTTCGTTTAATCGTTTGGTAATTGTGTTAATGTCATATGCACATGCAAGTTAATTTGGCGTTATAATTAAAAAGAAAAAGAAAAATAATAGGATAAAAATCTTAAGAAAAAATCTAGTGAATAATATAATATTTTATATATAGTGATTTTCTATTGGTTCATTATATCCTTAGAATATAATTTGATTCGGGATAATGATTGAAGGTCATCGATAATGTTCATGTGATAATCGAACGTACATATATAAAATAACATATTATTCATTGAATATTTCAATAAATTTTTTCAGATATCCAAACTCTTTAAAAGAAACACCGATTCAGGTGTCCTTAGAAAATAAGTCAAAAGGTCATTTTACAAATTTAATAAATTCCTAATTGCGAAATGCAAGATTTCCCCAACATAATCGCTAAGATACTTGACGGTGCCCACCAATCAATGGGATGTTGGGTGACTTGAAGGTTAAACTAATTATTATCCAAAAACGGAGACATTTTTTTAAATTATAAATATAATAAATATTGCAATAAAGGGAAGAAAAGGGTCTTCTTCTCCTTGTTCATTAGCTTATAATGATTTGTATTATCCACAGACACTAGTTGTTGGCTCTGGCCGGAAGAATGGTTGGTCGGCTTCTCCTCCGCCACCTGAATCCGCCGCTTTCCCCGGCTCGATCCGCCGTCGCCCTTTTGCTCACCTCCAAATCCCTCACGCTCTACCGCTTCCGCCTCACCTAGCCATCCCCCAGACGCCGTAGAAATCGCTCCTTTGCTCGCCGTCGTCGTCGGAGTGTACGGTTCGCGGAGGATAGGGTTAGGGTGTGAGGAATGGGGGCCGGAGCTTCGAGCGCCGCGGGATCGGAAGGGGGAAGCGGTCGGACCGGCCTCGGGGATTTGCCTGAGGACTGCGTCGCGGAGATCATGGTACGGCTGGACCCGTCCCAGATCTGCCGGCTCGCGCGCCTCTCCCGGGTGTTCCGAGGGGCGGCGTCGGCGGATCTCGTGTGGGAGGCAAAGCTTCCGACGAATTATAGGTATTTGCTGCGTAGAGCGTTGGGCGAAGAGAGTTCCGCTGGGCGCGAGCTTGGTAAGAAGGAGATCTTCGCGCTGCTTTGTCGTCGGAATGCCTTCGACGGGGAACACACGGTATGGGTGGTCAATTTTTCTCGGTTCCTTTTCTTATTCTATAGATCTTAAAATTTGAGAATTCTGATTCTTTTTTCCTTGCTTATGCATAGAGACGGTTCTTTTATCATCTGTGATCAGTCACCTGATTCACTGAAAAATTGATGCTGTTCTTATTTGATGAGAAACTGGTGGTGGAACATGCAGGAATTTTACTTGGACAAAAATGGAGGTTTGATCTGTATCGAGATTGCGTCCAAGGCATTGACAATAACTGGAATTGGTGATAGGAGATACTGGAGCTTCATTCCAACAGCAGAATCAAAGTAAATATCCCTTCTTAGCTACTCATGTGCTGCCCTTCTCATATGCTTTCTAGTGGCATTAATGGTTCAAAAGATAAATATACTTAAGAGCCTTGCTTTGGTACAGGAAGTTAAATCAATATAATTCTGATGAGATTCATGATTTCTTTCATATGTGTTTCAAGCATTTCTAGCTTGTCCTATGATAGTTAAAAAGATGACGAGTAATAAGGGTAATGCAATCGATCAATAAGAGTAATCATTGAATGATCCACACAAGCAAGCTAACAAAGTAGTTGTGAAGTTTAATGGTGATATTTAACATTCTATTAGATTGCATTGCCTGGTATTCACCTCTCTAACAAAATAATATTTTTCAATATGCATATTTAGATTGCTGATTAACATCTTTTGTTAGAACCAATAAGCAATGCATTGCCACAGAATAGTGACGGTTTCATTGTTTGTGATAGTCTGGTAATTAACTGGTTGCTCATTATTATTACTGATATTTATTCTTCATGATATGATTAGAAAGCTTCGTCTATTTGTAGCTACGGTCATCCTTATGTCATCATCTAAAGTGTTTCTTTGTCTATTCTTCCATCTTTTTGTTTGGAAATCTGTAGACATGACGCAAATTGTCTTGTAGGTTTCGCACGGTTGCTTACCTTCATCAGACTTGGTGGCTTGAGGTTCACGGCGAACAAGAATTCTGCTTCCCTCAAGGTACATATAGCCTCTTCTTCCGTCTCCACTTAGGCAAGGCCAACATGCAACGCGGTCGTCGGGTTTATAACCCGGAGCACATCCGTGGGTGGGACTTGAAGCCTGTTAGGTTTCAACTATCAACCTCAAATGGACAATTTGCTCAAACTAAGTGTTACTTAGATGACCCTGGAATTTGGATAGATTACCATGTAGGGGACTTTGTTGTGGGAAACTCCAATGCACCCATTACAGTCAAGTTCTCGATGATTCAAATCGATTGCACGCACATGAAAAGAGGTTTGTGTGTTGATTTAGTTTCTATCCGGCCAAAGGACTTCAATTCTGTTCCCTGCCCTCTTTAACTCGGCATGGAATGATGAATTGCCTGCCCAAAGTGTAGCTATGGACATGTTTACATAATCATGTATCATGAATGATGGGTTAGGTCTTGTTATATCATCTTCTAGTTTACTAGTGATGATGTATCTTTGTTGAGCTTTTAATTACTTACTTTATCTTCCCTTCCTATTCCTTTCTTTTGCTTGTGAATTATTGTGATTTTTGGTTTTAGATACATTTTGAAGTTTCATTTGAAAATGTTCTTCGAAATTTTAAGATAGTCAAAATTTCTCTCATAATTCAGGCGTTCTTTATCATTCTAACATGCAAGTACTTAAGTATTCTTTAAGGGCCCCTCACCCAATCGTTATCCTCCACGTCGCTCTTTCCCTCTTATCTGACAGCTCGCATCCCGCTTCATCCGACGATCTTTGTGCTTCTTCCAGACTCTTCCATTCCTTCGGCCTACCTGTCGCCCCAAACTACCACACCTTACGCGGGTCCCATACGGATCTTTCTCAATTATCTGTTTCGGCTCTGACACGTGGCCAGCCCCTTTATCTTTTTAGATAAAACAAAATTAAAAAAATATCTGTTTCGGCTGTGATCCAACATATTCCGAAGCGTTCAATAAATTAATCAAATATTTACTATTCGAATTTCAACTTAAAAATGCATTGCAAAATAATTCTTTTCCGATGAAATGATGAAATCCATGGCGCGAATTAGGGATGGTCGCACATCTCCCATCCCGAATTAATTGGCTCGGTAAAGACTAGATATTTAAATTATTTTAAAAAATCAACAAGTAATCTAATCACGAGCCAAATAGGTTTATTAATCAAGTAAATGGAAATAAAACCCACATTTTAATAGCGCGACGCCTCGTGGGTTAATTTTTTACGCGCTTGCGCTAATTTTTAAAATTAAACTCTAATTGACTTAAATAAATAAAATATAAAAATATAAAATATTATTAGACACTTTAAATATATATACTTCGTGAACCCTTAAAATTTTATTCGTTTTAATTTTTTTAATTTAAACATTATAATCTAACCGTTAAATTTTAATAAATATTTTATTTGCCTAAACTTAAAAAAAAATAAAATTAATACTTATTTAAGTATCTAAATGCTTGGATTGAATCCAATACTCTAGTCACACACGGGCACGTAGGAATGAGCCATCCAATATATCAAATTCATGTTATATATATATATATATATATATATATATATATATATATATATATATATATATATATATATATATATATATAGAAGTGATATAATACGTCACCCAGCCATGCGCGCCCCTGCGCGCTTTTTTTTTTAAATCAAACAATTCCTCCGCTCGTCTTCTTCCTCCTGGGCACGATGGGCGACGGCGACTTGCGACGGGCGAGGAGCGCAGGCGACGGGCGGCGATGAATGATTGAGTGCTCAATATGCACTGATCGATCGGCTTCGTCCGCGAGCCGGGCGCAGAATATTGGAGTAGGGCATGAAGGTACGGTAATACGAACCCATGCTCGTCGCCAGCTTCGATAGATCTCTCTGCCTGAACGAGTAAACGTAGGCTTCAAATTTGACGTTGAACACCAGCACCATCCCTTTCTCCTCCCCGCCGTCGCATACCAACATCGTCCTCACGTTTTCTGCCATCTCCATGTCATAAATTACAAACTCCTCATTCAGCTTCACCCATGAACGATCATCAGCAGTAGTAGACCATCTCCAAATCGTAAACGTGCTGGAACGCCGACGGTAATGCACCAGGCACAGCCATGATTCCTCCCAAACTGCCACGCTGATTTTGTCGCCCGACTCGATGGCGCCGTCGTCGGGCTCGGGCATCGAAAGAAACTCGACGGCCCCCGTGGCGATCTCGTATGACAACACGTAGGGATCGGATGTCGAATACCCGAAGCAGTCGGAGGCCCAGAAGACGGCCCCTCGGTGCACCACCGGGTTCCGAATGTTCAAGTTGCGGTGGCCCTGGTGGATCATCTCGTCCCTCGTCCAAACCTGGGCCGCCGAGTCGTACACGCGGCACCGGAAGAGGTTGGACCAACCCTCGTCGGGTGTCAGGCAGACGAGCTTGTAGTCACCGGCGTTGGTAAACTCGACGGCCAAGCTGGAGTGCACTGCGCCCGTCGCAAGTCGCCGTCGCCCATCGTGCCAAGGAGGAAGAAGACGAGCGGAGGAATTGTTTGATTTAAAAAAAAAAAAAACCCAGATTTTCACGCGAGCGCGCAGGGGCGCGCATGGCTGGGTCGCGTATTATATCACTTTTATATATATATATATATATATATATATATATATATATATATATATATATATATATATATATATATATATATATATATATATATATATACCCTTTAAACTGGGGCATATACTCTTCATGATCTAAACTTGACACTAAATTGACAATTTAAATATTAAAATTTTTAAAAAGACTTTTATAATCTCGAAGTTAGACATTTATCTTTTTTTTAGCCTTAAAATTTAAAAGTAATCATTTTAAAATCATATAATGGGAGGAATTCAAATCTTGTTCCTGATCTTTTTTTGGGAATTCTGATTCTTTTTCCTGATCTTTTATCATCAGTTATCTGATTCACTGAAAAAATGATGTTGTACTTGTTGAATGAGAACCATGGATGGAACATGCTGGAATTTTACTTGGACAAACATCTAGGTTTGATCTGTATCGAGATTTCGTCAAGGCATTGACGATATTTGGAAAAGGTGATAGGAGATATTGGAGCTTCATTTCAACAAAACAATCAATGTAAAAATCCCTTCTTGGCTACTCATTTGTTGCCTTTCTCATCTGCTTTCTAGTCGCATTAATGGTTCGCAAGATGACATACTTAAGAGCCTTTGCTTTGATACGGGAAGTTAAATCAATATAATTCTGATGAGATTCATGATATTTTTGTTGGTGCAGAAAGTACCATATCGAACCTTGTTTTGATATTGGCAAAGGGTTCAAAGTTAAGTATTATTGGTGATCTAACAATGTTACTCAAGTGTGCAGGAAAAGTCCTAGCGAAGGGCTGCTAGGCACCTGGCGAAGGACTGCCAGGAAACAAAGTCCTAGCGAAGGGTTGCTAGGCACCTGGCGAAGGACTGCCAGGATACAAAGCCCTAGCGAAGGACTGCTAGGCACCTGACGAAGGAATGTCAGGATACAAAGCTCTAGCGAAGGACTGCTAGGCACCTGGTGAAGGACTGCCGGGATACGAAGCCCTAGCGAAGGACTGCTAGGCACCGGGCGAAAGACAGCTTGGTATCCAAGACCTAGCGAAGGACTGCTAGGCAAAAGTCCAACCGGAGAAGCCGATTGACAAAAGGTTAACCCTCCCGAGAGGAGTAGGTGAGGACGCATTCCCCGTCGAGGGAACAGTAGGCGTCGGTTCGACCTAGGATTCCATTTTGGAGACCCAAAATCAGAACCAAAACAGCTAAGGCTGTATAATCATAACATATTCTTGTTTTATTGTATTTGCAACTAACCCTGGATGCAGGACCAAAGGAACGAGTCTCTGCAGCTCAGAATGCCTCAAGGGAGAGAGGCAGCAGCTGAGTAGGGCACCCCGGAGGTCCCGGGCGCCCCCAAGGTCAAGGCAAAGCAGTAAACAAAAAAGCGCTTCAAAGGCTTACTGGGCCAGGGCACCCCCAGCGTCCAGGGCGCCCTAGGTTCAAGCCAGCGAAGTGAACCGGCCGAGAAGCCAGCCGACCGAGTCAACCGGGGCGCCCCCACAGTCAACTCTCAGCCCTATTCGAGTGGGATAAGGGATGACCGAGACTTGTCCGGATCGACTGACACGTGGGGGGGCCAACGTTCAGGGGGCCCCAGGAGGCTATAAATAGCCCCTCGACTCCAAGGCTTCAAAACAACAAAGATTTCAACGCTTCTACGATCTTCGACTCAAACACGCTACTCCAGAAACCTTCCATTTCGAAATTCCAAGCGCTGACGATAACCCTCCGCACCGAAGCACGATCCATACCTGGCGTCGATCACGAAGAGTAAAATTGTTATATTTACTGCAATTTACTTATACAATTCTTGTAAACCTTTTGCGCTCATATAGAATTGCCCGTAGTAAACGGTCAACGACCGTGGGCCTTGGAGTAGGAGCCGATCGCGACTCCGAACCAAGTAAAACCACTTGAGTCTTTGTGTTGTATTTTGTTTATTCCGCTGCGTATTTGCTCTTGTGTCAATCTGAAACGATTTACGATATCCCCCCTCAATCGTTTTCTCTCGATCCAACAGCTTTTCATATATGTTTCAAGCATTTCTAGTTTGTACTATGATAGTTGATCCTGTCGCGAAGTGAGGTGACGCCCCTGCGGCTAGATGGTCCTCCGGGGAGCGTAAGGTCGCTGAGACTGTATGCCGAGCTGGCGCGCTCCAATCCTACAAGACAAAGACCGTTAGAACCCGCCGGGAATAGTCCCCGGCCAGGCACTCCAACAGTCAAGTCAGTACTCGACGGTGGCAATAGAAAGCAATAGAACAGTAGGAAAATGCACCATTGCGCGTACCTGAGAGATATGGAGTGAGGAGACTTATATAGCCGAGGAAGCAGACAACTCCTGTTCCACCTGCCACCTGCTGCTATATAGCGAGGACAAGGTGATGCATGCGCAGAGGTGGCAGGATAAAGTAGTACATACTGGGTTAAGGAAAGGGGCACTGTCAACTTAATAGCTAGCGCCTTTTGGCGCCGCTCGGGCTGACACCAGTGTATGTGGTCGTAGTACGGGGGGACAGGGTATGACAGGAAGATCAAGCCATCAGCAAGATATCCGTTGCTAGGACCAGAGTGACCCCAGTTCTGTGTTGACCCCGTACTCTTCGGGTAACCTGATGTCAGGGAGTAGTTGTTCTGCTTGCTAGGGCATGTTAGGGCCGACTGAGGGCACTGAGGTATAAGGCCGACTGAGGGTCTATGAGTGAGGTGCCGACAGGGACACCGAGTGATGAGGCCGACTGAGGGCCTATGAGTGAGGTGCCGACTGGGACACTGAGTGATAAGGCCGACTGATCGAGGGCCTATGAGTGAGGTGTCGCCTAGGGCACTAAGTGATGAGGCCGACTGAGAGCCTATGAGGGTGCCGGCTGGGGCATTGCATGACGATGTGTCGAGTAACGCCTCCTCCGATTCTAGCATATCCCCGGAGCGTGGTCCGCCACGCGTAGGTGGGGAGCCAAACCTGGAGGGGTATTGGAGCATGAGCGTCTAAGCTTGAGTCAGATCGATCCTGAGGAGCGTGGGCCGCCACACTTCTGATCAGGGGCCTTGACCCGAGTGACGCCTATCCGACGGGCCTTTCCAGCGCATTAACCATTTTTCTTCTGACTAGGCGCCAAGCTGCTGGGCCCAACTACACGTAAATTGGCCTGGGATCAATAGTTAAAAGGAAGATGAGTAGGAGAGTAATGCAATCGATCAATATTCAATAAGAGTAATCATTGAATGATCCACACAAGCGAGCTGACAAAGTAGTTGTGAAGTTTTATGGTGTTATTTAACACTACAAAAAATTCCAGCCTTACCGACGGAATTTATGACGGAATTCCGTCGGCACAAGCCATTCCCGACGGAATTCCGACGGAAAAAATATTGATGGAAAATTATTCGTCGGGACAATATTTCCGACGGAAATATGGGTTCGTCGGCAAACGAAATGTACCGACGGAATTTTCCGTCGGTCAATACCGACAAAAACCCCACGAAAATACAACCCAGTCGGAAGATAACAAGGCCGGGATGAACGAATCCTCCGACGGAAACAGATTTTCCGTCGGGAATTACCGACGGAAACACTATTTCCGTCGGCATGTGCCGGTTTTTATTATCGGAAAATTTTCGATGGAACTACTATCTCCGTCGGTATTTTTGAAATATTGCTGATAAATTTTGTCGATACATTACCGACGGAATCCATTGTTCCGTCGGTATTCTGTCGGGAATTAAAAAAAAATTAAATAAACAAATTATATTTTGTCCTCAACTGATACTAAGATTACAAATATTTACATAGTTCTTTTCACATACTAATAACACAATACAATATTCATATACTAAAACACAATACATTCACATTTTCACATTTGTCAACAAAAATATAATATTTCTCAAACAATCATTAAGAATATAATACAACATAAGAATAGCGTTAACAAAATTTAGAAGGGAAGAGGTTTTAGAGTATCATGAAAACAGACTTCTTCTGCAGAAGTTTCTTCACGATCAGATGAGGGGACCCAATTGATGACAAGTTTTTTCCAGCAAGCAACAGAAGAATGTAAAAGAGCCTGCAATTTCACAAAGGAGAATAGTTAGCAGGGGATAGTACTATCAGAACACACAATAAAGGATTGCCAATCCCAACAATGACGACCCTAAAGTGCACCGGGCTACAAGAATCAATGAAAATTACTGTATCTTAGAAGAACAAATTGACATCAACTTTCACCTTCAACACCGAGAGATAAGAATCAGGAAGACCAGTATATTTTCCTACGATAGCAATCTTCACCTGAAAAAACAATTATTTAATTAGTAAGTATTTTTTAACTCCCATGGGAACAAATAAAAGAACCAGAGAGGAAAGAAGATGACTCACAGGATCATGCAACATATCACAGAGTTTAGCTCTAACCATCCATTCTGCTAGTAGGGGTTCCTTATGAGGGAGGGAACAAGTGACCATATTGCAACATAATATGTTTTATAACAAAATGACCTTTGAAGGTTTAATAATTTAATACAACATAAGAACACAATATCAATATGTCATGATAGCAACATCCATAAATTATAATCCAAGATACCATGATAAACATACAACAATATCATAATATTAAAAGTCTATCAAAGAACATACAAAAATATCACAATATCATAATCCAACATGCCATATCAATATCAAAAGTACAAATATGAACCATCAGAATTTAAACATTCAACATAACATAATAGAGTCCTGCAAAAAAAAAATACCATAAGTTAAACTGCATGATACAAATATTATTACACTAGATATCAAATAATAAAATAAAAAGTAAAAATATATAGGTTAAACAAAATAACTCAACTGTAAGGATGTCTAGCTGTACCCAGAGTCCTGAAAAATAAAAATATAATTTATTATAGTGCAAATAATGAATAAATAAATTTAACATAATTGAAATAAAACACGTGCCATAGTTTAACATATACCTCAAAAAACTCTACTCGTCCATGTCTGTTGGGTCTTGAGTCTCCTGTGACTCAAAACCGTGTTGCGATGGTTGTGTTGGAGGAAAATTAGCTATGACCTCGTTCATATGGTCCACCAAAGCTTTATGCCTCCGTTCGTCCGCCGCTCTCTGCCGCTCCTGATCGGCTATCCAATTATTCATCCTCTGATCCATGGAGGCAATTTGAGAGCGCAGTTTATGATTTTCCTGACGTAAAGACTGCATCTTTGAAGAAGCGGACGAAGAGGCACGGCCCCTGGGCATCCTCAGACGATCGAAGGCAACTTTGGCTTGTGAGCCAAGCCCGTAGAGGGTGGAGTTCTTTGTCCGTCCACCGACAACATCATAGTATATCTCATTCAGCTGGTCGGTGGACAATGTCTGTGCCTCCCCCCTCTATCGAGGGCTGAGATGCCTTGACCACTCTATTTGTAATTTGATCCTGTAAAAAAAAGAAATAACGAATTAATATTGAAATTAATTTATCAGATTAATAAAGATAGAAACAATTAAATATATAATAAAATTAAGAATTGTACGTGTATGGTCTGTGATCGAGAATCGACAAAAGTTATGGGTCTTCAGAAATATCTCCATACAAGTGGGCTGGCGAGCAAGATCTCGTTCCTATTTATAAAAATTTATTAGAACCAAATTATACGAGTATGATAATTGATAAATATAAAATTTACTTGCATAACTTTGAATTTACTTACCAAGTCCATTGTATGCTCAACAATAGACTTCGATCCAGATGAATGCCGGACTGTTCCGGTGCTCGGGCCACCTGGCTCTGTATTTCTATTGGCACGAGCCTTCTCAGCATTTTCTTTCCATTTTTCTTCAGCCCAGGTGGCCGTCCATACACCCCAAGTCTCGGCATCAACATATGCTGGTTGCGTCGCCTTTTTCCTCAAATAATACATATGGTCACGGTACAACTTGGCACAATAAGAATTTCAAGTAATTTTAAATTCTGCCTCGTGACCGTCCTCCCATGTATATTTTTTCTGCAATACAATTTATTCAAATGAGTTTATTCAAGTATGTATTAGAATAGTAAATATATTAAATATACTTACGATAAATTCATTGTAATAAAAAGTTTTCGTCTCCTCATCTACATGTATCCATGTAATGCCAGCAGCGCAGGCCCTTTCTTTAAATTTTTCAGTAATATAACTGGATACTCGGTGGCCTTCAGGATAAAACCTGCATATAAATTATATTAAATTTTGAAAATTTATAATAACTAAACTTAAATTAATAATAATCATAATTACTTACGATTCTCCAACGATTTTCAGAGTCTTGTAGCCACGGAGTACAACTGGCTGCTGACCTGGCTACTGCTCGTCCTGCTGCTGTGCCATAATAGTATCTGCACAAAAAAATTACTATAGATCATTATAAAGATTGGAGACATGATCATATAAATAAGAGATAAAATGAATACATTACTTACATGATAAACCAAAAAATATTGTATCCAGTTTTATCAGTAAGAACACATTAATCAATAGTAGCATCTTCTAAATATTCATTGCTAGACTCTATTAGTTCAACATTTTTGTCACTACTAGACATATCTCATATCCTTGTAGGTGACATTAATATCTACAAGTAATTGGGATGTAGACTGTAGTTGAGAATCAACTGAATATCTCTCTACATAATCTTTTTGCATTGCATCCTGATTTAGTGAAGTGATGGTGTTCGACATTTCTATAGTTGACCGAGCCTTCATTCGACAAACAGACATCCATTGACTAGATCTTCGTCTCCTTGTAGGGTATTCAAGATAGAAAACTTGACCCGCTTGTACTCCAAAGATAAAAGGTTCAAACTTATTAAACCTTTTGTTCCCATGCACCTCAACTAAATTGTAATTTGGATGTATTCGAGTACCTGTTCTTGGAGTCGGATCGTACCATGCACATTTGATCAACACACATCTTTTTAAAGGTAATGCAGGGTATTCAACCTCTATGATTTCGTCGAGTATTCCATAATAATCGAACTCAATATTACTATTCTCCATAGATCCTTTGACGCATATACCAGAATTTTAGGTTAACCTATTTGATTCTCGGTGTCTGACATGGAATTTTAGGCCATTAACATAGTAACCAGAGTAAACCATTATTTTACGGAGAGGACCTGATGCAAGATTCAATATCCTATCATCTTCGACATTTGAAATTCTACGATCATTCACCTATGAAAATAATGTTAACATAAATTAGAAGATTGAATAATATTTCTTAAAACCCAAAATTATTCAATTAAAATTGCTATAACTTACATATATTTGGAACCATAATGCAAATTCTGTCTCTAACTTTGCAGCTATTTCACTAGCACCAAAAGATGGATTTTGTATATATAATTGTTGTTCGTATAAGCTGGCAAAGAATTTATTAGATAATTAAAACATTTAAAATGCTCATTGTAACATTTTAAAATGAATGTAAATTTTATTAGAGAAGGTAACTTATTTTATATATGGATTGACCTCATTACAGTTTAGAAGTATGTATGTCCTGACAGCATGGTATTCCTGTTCAGTTAACCATCTAGATGAAGCTCCACCAATTGCCTTGCCAGGATACTTGAAAATAGAAAGCATCGAAGGGTCGATCGGCCGAGCATCATCAAAATTTCTTGGACATTTGCGATGTCTGGTTTTTACATGATCAGCAAAATAATATGAGCAAAAAGAGGATGCTTCTTCAACCAGATAAGCATTACTTATTGACCCCTCAACTCTTGCTTTGTTACGAACATTATTCTTCAATTTCCTCAAAAATCGTTCAAATGGATACATCCATCTGTACTGAACAGGTCCAGCTATTTCAGCCTCGTATGGTAAATAGACTGGCAAATGTTCCATTGAATAAAAAAAACTAGGAGGAAAAATTCTTTCCAATTTACATAGTATGAGAGGAATGTCTGTTTTTAGACGAACCATATCATCCACCATACTTGATGTCGGATCTTTAAAAAATAAACTAAATTCTGTGAGCGCTTCCCAAATATTCTGAGGAAGTAAGTCATGAAAAGCTACTGGAATAAGTCTTTGCATAAACACATGACAGTCATGACTTTTCATTCTGAACATCTTTAATCTGTTCATATCGACGCATCTACTCATATTAGAAGCATACCCATCAGGAAATTTTATTTCTTTCAACCAACTACATAATGCTTGCTTTCTATCTTTGTCTAATGTATAACAAGCCTTTGGATATCTGTTAGATGTTTCATCCTGATGCAATTCTGGTCTGTTAACTAGCTCTTTTAATTCTTCACGTGATTTTGCAGTGTCTTTAGTTTTTTCAGGGACGTTTATCACAGTGTTGAATATATTATCGAAGATATTTTTTTCAACATGCATAACATCTAAATTATGTCGAATTAGCAGATACTTCCAATAGGGTAGCTCTCAAAATATACTCCTTTTCTTCCATCCACACTTGCACATCCGGACAATGTACTTGTTTATGTCATCCGCACCAGGTTGAGAAACTGGAAGAAATCCATAACTATCAATTTGTTCAATAATATCTTCACCTGAAGCAATGACTGGAGGAGATTTGCGGACTATTACATTCTTTAGGTTTTTTTTATTTTGCCGAAAAGGGTGATCAATGGGTAAATATTTACGGTGGTTATCGAACCAAGAAACTTTCCCACTGCAAGGTAATGAAAATGCATCAGAGTCCATCATGCAATGTGGGCATGCTAATTTTTCCGATGTACTCCATCCTGACAACATCGAATATGTTGGAAAATCATTGATTGTCCATAATAATGCAGCATGTAATGTAAAATTAGTTTTAGTTGCAACATCATAAGTCAAGGACCCTACATTCCATAAATCACTCAACTTAGCAATCAAAGGTTGGAGGAAATATCTATCTTCTCTTTAGGATTGCTTGGACCAGGAATCAGTATAGTAAGGAACATAAATTCATCTTTCATGCACATCCATGGCGGTAAATTATACGGTGTTAATATAACTGGCCAAGAAGAATATTGTTGTCCTGATTGACCAAATGGTTGAAATCCATCTGCAGAAAGTCCCAATCGCACATTACGTGGTTTTATATTAAATGAAGGAAACACACTATCAAGATGTTTCCATGCAGGGGAATCACAGGGATGACACATTAGACCTCAATCGTGTACATGCTCATGATGTCATATCATGTGACTAGCCGTAGCAGTAGATGCATATAAACGTTGAAGTCTTGCAGTCAATGGAAAGTAATACATCACTTTCCAAGCATTCTTTTTCTTTTTCTTCCCGAGTATGCGAGTAAGAGGCTTATAACGAGGATGACTATATATTTTACATTCACTCCGTTCATTGTCTTCATTCCAAAATAGCATGCAGTTATTGATACAACAATCAATCTTCTCAACTGGCAAACCTAAACCATTGACCAATTTTTTGGTATTATAAAAGCTATCGGTCATTATGTTATCAGCAGGAAGCAACTCAGACATCAATTGGCATATGTCATCGTAGCATCTTTCTGAAAAATGATGTTCTGCTTTCAAATTTAATAATCTTGCAGTAGCTGAAAGTTGCGAATGACCAGAAGGAATGTCTTCCCACAGTTCTCTTTCACTGGCCTTTAACATTTCAGATAATTGTTGATATTCTTGTGTTGGTATATCATCTACATGAGAAAATTGAACAACATTGATTGCATCCTCAAACATTGTTTGCATTCCAATATTAGTTGTATCAGGTGCAACAATATTTATATCAGATGTTGAACCTGCAAAAGGCCCAATTGGTTCGTACACATAAGGTTCTTCGTGACAGTACCAATTATAATAATTTGGCACAAATCCATTTCTACATATATGAACTCTTACAGTGTCCTCATCACGAAAAGCTCTATTTCTGCATTTTTTGTGATTACACGGACATCGTAATTCGGAACCATTCAAACATTCAGGATGACTTTTAGCAAAGTTCATAAAAGTTTCCAGTTCAGAAACAAAATCATCTTTGATAAATCCCTTATCTAATCGGTTGTACATCCAAGCTTTGTTCATATACATTTTTGCCTAATAATGAGTAATTCAGTTGTAGGATGAGAATATCAAACAAATAAAATTAAATTAAACCTATATCACAATTTTATATTAATTACATGTCATAAATAAACTATCAAGGTAACAACTAGCAAGGTAACAAGTAAGATCAATCTATATAAACAGTGAAAATACGGACTAGTAAGATTAAGTAAGATCATTTCTAATAAATTACTAATTTACACCATATAATAATAACAAAAATAAATTTAATTAATAACAAAAATCTAAGTAAGATCAATCTAACACATAATGTAAGCATTGCAATCAAAATAAAAATAAAATAGATACCTTAAATCAAGTGCACGTCTAGAAGGGAAGCAGCGACTACAGTAACCTATATAAGTACAAATAAAATCAAATTAATAACAAATAATGGAGTATTAAGGTAACGACGCGTGCCAATTGGCCAGCCGGAAGCCGAATTGCTACGACAACGACCGAATTGCCACGCTAGAACCATTGGCAGCCAAATTGACACGACGACGTGCCCAAGAATCGCCCGAGATACGAACGGGCACGCCGCCAGCCCAATGGGCCGCCACCCCAAATGGCCAAGCAGCGGTCAAATTGGCCCGCCGGCCTTCCGGCAGGCCCAATTGGGCCTTCTGAGGCTGCGGAGCTGCCCGGCAGCCCAATTGGCCTGCCGAAATGCCAATTGGCACGCCGGCAAGCCAGGGGTCAGCCAGCGGCCGAATTGGGCCTGCCGGGGGCTGCGGGGCTGCCCGGCAGCCCAATTGACCTCCAGGAGTGCCAGTTGGCACGTCGGCAAGCCAAGGGTCGGCTAGGGGAGGCCGCTGGCGTGCCCCCAGGCCGCAAGGGGGCGCTGGCGTGCCCCCCAGGCCGCAGGGCCACGCAGCCCCTAGGGGCGCCGGCGTGCCCCCCAGGCCGCAGGGCCACGCAAGGGCACGCCGACTTCCCCCCAGGCACAGGGGCACGCCGCTGTGCACCCAAGGGACTGACACCGTGCCCCAGGCCGCAGGGACACGGCGGCGTGCCTCCAGGGTCGCCGTCGTGCCACCTGTGCGCCGAGCCCCCAAGCCCACCGGCGATTCCCCTGGGCCGCCGTCGACGCGCCTAGGGCGCCCGCAACTCCTTAGGGTCGTGCCCACAAGGCCGGAGCCGCGGAATAGCGAAGAGGAGAACGATCGATGGAGAAATCGAGGGAGAGATGCTTACCGAAGACGAGGAGAAACGGGAGATCGAGCGAGCGGCGCCGACAATCGCGAGCGAGAGACGCGTGCGTGTGAGGGAGAATCGGAAGTGACCTAATTTTATAAGGGTCACCGACGGAATTCCGACGGATTTAATACCGTCGGTACAATTTTTCGCGCCGAAAATATTTACCCATTTTCGATTGGCGCCGAAACCACGTTTCCGACGGAACAGGTGTTCCGTCGGAAATTGTCGACGGAACAGGTATTCCGTCGGGAATTTTTGACGGAACAGGACATTCCGTCGGAAATTTCCGACGGACATCCTGTCCCGTCGGAAATTCCCTACGGAACAGGTGTTCCGTCGGCAATTTCCGACGAAACACCTATTCCGTCGGCAATTTCCGACGGAACACCTGTTCCGTCGGAAATACAAAATTTTTTCGAAAATTTTTTTCCTTCGAGAAGGCCTGTTCCATCGACAATATTTAAAATTTTTTCGGCAATACTTAAACTTTTTCGCAGAAAAAGGTCATTTCCGACGGAAAGGATGTTCCGTCGACAATACTTAAAAAAAAGGCAAAAAGGTCTCTTCCGACGGAACAAACATTTCCGTCGGAACCCTTTGTTTGGCCGGAAGGGAGTTTCAATTTACCGACGGGAACATCTGAACTTACGACGGAATATTTATTCTGTCAGTAAATTTCGACGAATCCAAATTCTGTCAGAAAAATACCGACAGAATTAATTTCCGTCGATAATTCTGTCGATAATCCTGAGTTTTTTTGTAGTGTAACATTCTATTAGATTGCATTGCCTGGTTTTCAGCTTTTTAACAAAATAATATTTTTCAATGTGCATGTTTAGATTGCTGATTAGTATCTTCTGTTAGAACCAAGAAGCAATGCATTGCTTCCCCTCAAGGTACAGTGCAAGTGGCAAGGGAATAATGACACCAAGGAGCATCTGAGGTTAATTCCCAATCCGGATATTTGTCCAGCGTGATTAATTTAAAAATATCTCGATTATCAGGCCACTTGATGCTTTTCCGATGCAACCTGATAGTCGGTGGAAGTTCGTGGGATTAAATAGGTCACTTTCAGGGTTTAAAAATAGTGATCGGCTTCATTGTTTGTGATAGTCTGGTTGCTCATTGTTATTACTGATATTTATTCTTTATGACATGATTAGAAAGGTTCTCCAATGTCAGTGATCGTTATGTCTTCATCCAAAGTGTCTATTTGTCAATTCTTCCTTCTTGTTGTTTGGAAAGTTGTACACATGAAGCAAAAATGTTCCATTATATTCCGAAATCTAGGACTCAACTCTTTTTCCTCCTCAGGATAAATTACTTTTCTTTGCAAAAATGTTCCATTATATTTTTCATTTTGCTGTAAAATTGCTCATAAGTTACCTTAGATTTTAATAATCCTTTAGATAAAGGAGTAATATTAAATCTTAGACTATGGTTCATGCTTTGTTGTAGGAGACCAATTGTTACAAAAGCATGTGGGGGTGTCTTTGTTGAGCTTTTGTTTACTTTCTTTATCTTCCCTTTCTATTCCTTTCTTCTCCTTGTGTACTTGATAAACAGAAAGTTAATCTTCTGCATTAACAAAATGATTGTGATTTTTGTTTTTAGAAACATTTTGAAATTTCATTTGAAAATCTTTGAATTATTCATGCACTCTATCATTTTGCCATTCAATTGCTTGCATGAAATTGATGTGACAAACCAATGGTTTTCTTATATTTGAGTTGAAAATATGGTAAGTTATAAATGTTAATTAATAATTACAAGAATTCTAACATTTTTCTTAAAGATCCATGCACACAACAATCTTACACCATTCAAATAACATATTTAGTGATAATATATATATATTAATTTTTATTATTAAATAAAAAATTAAAATGAAAAGTAATTTTATTTCATTATGGATTCATGTCAATATAAGATATAATATTATTTTTTATAATATCAGATATTAATGGCGATTATAAATTTTATAAGGGTGGTGGATGTGGATGCGATCTAAAGTTTACAAACCCTAATAGCAAGCTACTGTGATGGGTCATCCCCATATAAAAATAAATTTAATATCAAAGTCGACCAATGACCCACATATCAAAAACTAAACTGATAAGAACAAATACTACACTTGATCTTAGTCAAAAGGCCGGGAAAGATATGAGTTGTTTAATAATTCTTTGTCTATTTTTAAAATAGCTCTGTGTGTAATTCACCTTGGTAATTTTAGATGTGGGACTATCATTTTTCTTACATCAATTCATGGGAAGCTAAAGGCCTATATTTCATTAAAATTAAATTAAATTTATTTTTTATGTACTTTACTGTAATCATTATAATTTATTTAAAATTTTAATTTTGAAAAATTTAAAATACAATATCAAATTGAAATTGTCTTTTTTTTTAATTTGATAAATTATTTTTTAAAATTTTAATTTTAGATTAAAATTTAAAATTTTCTTTTTAGGATGTGTAATTATATATTTTCTTTTGAATTTATATTTTTAATTAAAAATTTTTTATTTAGAAAATTTATATTTAATTTAGGCGGAATCCTAAGTTCTGTTATGTCTACGTGTAAAATTATATTTTATAGATAAATAGATAAATAAATAGATGAGATATTTAATTTTATTTTTTAATATTTATTTTTTTACTCCTATCTCCATCAAACTCATCAATCAAGTCAAATATAATGCAAAATAAGAAGAGATCATGCCATATACTTTGCCCACGAATCTTCATCGATTTAATATTTTTTGTCTTTAATAAAAAAAGAAAAAAGAAATCTCACTCATTTTTTTAATAGAACGTGCATCTCTAAAAATATGATGATTATAAAATATTTAATAATTAAGTATTCTTTAAGGCAGTGTATTTGTATAATGAATGCAGTCATTATGAAGATTCTCTTAAAACATTCAACGCACCCCGCTCCGCCAGAGTCCACGTCGCATCAGCGTTCGCCAAAAAAGTCCAATCGTTATCCTCCACGTCACTCTCTCGGTCTTATCCGACAGCTCGCATCCCGCTTCATCCGACGGTCGTCCTGCTCCTTCCAGACTCTTCCATTCCTTCGGCCTTGCTCTCGCCGCAAATCTACCACTTCTTAAGCGTGTCTCGTGCCGATCTTTCTCCAATTGGAACAAGGGTAAGGATTGAGTAGCTGTAGAGAAACTCTTTCGTTTTTCATGGTTCCCTGCCTCGCCCAAATATACCAAAGGATTTATGTGGGAGCCCACGCAACGCCCTCCAATTGGCAGCAGGGGTAGCCGTCTGAGTGGTATGCAGACCTGTGGGACGAATTGTTTGGTTGATGGGGACGTCTTCGGGAACGGTGATTGATCGTGTCGCGTAGGGACAAAACTATGAGGACGTGGTATGATGAAACCCTGACCCGACCATGGTTTGTTCCTTAACCCTTATCGCCCGCCACGGCGAGGACAGGGAGTTGTTTCTTTAAAGGAAAAGCAGGGGAGTGGTTTGGGATCGGGGTGAAGCGTGGAAAGAAGGGTCCGAGGCCGCTCGGTTAGGGTTCGCCGCCCCCTGTCGCCGTGCTGACAGATTTGAGCCGTCGGCTCCCGGTCCTTGCCGTGCTGCAGGGGTCGGTTTTCCATGTGTTTCGGCCGCAGTTCGTGTTAAGATTTTGGATCTCGTGCTGTTTGGTTGGTCGGTAGATCGTAACCAGCTACTGTTCGTGTAAGTGTTTTCTTTTTTTGATTTGCTAGATCTGGCTTTAGGGTGGGCGTCGATTTTGGTTTGGTTTGGTTTTTAGCGTGTAAAATTACCTTCTTTCGCAGTTGATTTTATGTTTTGTCGGAATTCTTTTTCGTTGTTGTTTTTTGCTCTATGATTATCAAATTTCCCCGTGTCGAATGACGGTTCGATATCTTTGAATCTACTGGTTAGTTTCTAGCTTTCAACGTTCGATTCGTGGGACGTATATTTGTTTCCGGTTGGGAGATATGCATGGATGAATTGCGAAGGCTTCCTTTTTTGTTTTCAGAAGCCTTCTATTCTTGAGGTATCGCTAGCTTTTACGAAGTAATAGATTCGAGATTCGATATACAATCAGTTCGCCTTTTTCTTAGGTATGCCGGTAAAAAAAAACTTTTTTTTTTGCGCATCATAAGTTTTTCTGCTTCCTTTTCGTCCCCTTCATGGCGCAAAGAATATGGTGTCGATAGATTTTAACCTGTAATTGTAACTTCACGTTTTGTGCATATCATGGCCCAGTTGGTGACGATTTACTATTCTTGCAGTTTTTTGGTTCTTCCTGCACACAAAATGGCTCTGGGAATGTAAAGGAATCGCTTTGGCCTCCATAACATCTTTTCTCTGTTGTTGACGTAAGGCGTGTGGTCTCCTTCCAATTAATGATCGTTACTGTACATCTTCCCCTTTCCGTAACCGCGTCGGCCTCTGTGTTTGGCGTGCGCACGAAGAAGCGGAAGAAGATTTTACCTTCATTTCACTAACTACGTTGATTTTTTTTTCCTCACGCTTTTGTGATTTCCATGACTCCCAACTTGGACAGTCCTGTTCAGGCCCAAATGGCAGTTGCAGTGTTGCGTTCTTCCAGTGGTGATTTCTGTGGCAACAGAGTTTGTGATGCGAAACCAGTAGGAGGGAGACGAGTTTTTGTCCAGACAGAGACTGGCTGTGTTCATGTTCTCCAGTTAGACCGTCGAGATAACGCGCACACTGTGAAGAGAAAACTGCAGATTGCGCTCAATGTTCCCACTGAGGAGAGCTCGCTCACGTTTGGTGATCTTGAGTTAAAGAATGATCTGAGTGCCGTCCGCAGTGATTCCCCATTGCTTCTCACTCGCAATTCCATGCACAGGAGTTGCTCTACTCCATGCCTGTCCCCGACCATGAAAGATCTTGAACAAAGGGACTTGGGTGGGCCGATTGAGATTTTGGGTTGTTCAAGTTGCTGTGCTCGAACGAAACAGCTCATCAAGGATGCAGCAAAGGCTATCAAACATGGCATTGATCCTGTGCCTGTTCATAATGGACTTGGAGGTGCCTACTACTTCAGGAATAAGAAGGGTGACAAAATTGCGATTGTGAAACCAACTGACGAGGAGCCATTTGCACCTAACAACCCTAAAGGATTTGTTGGAAGATCCCTTGGTCAGCCAGGCCTTAAAAGGTCCGTCCGTGTTGGGGAGACAGGCTTCAGGGAGGTTGCCGCATATCTTCTGGACTATGGAAACTTTGCAAACGTGCCTCCGACTTCGCTTGTAAAGATCACCCACTCAGTGTTCCATGTCAACAATGAGATGAATAACAGTAATTGGAATGGAGTCCGGAAGCAACGGGTTATCAGCAAGATTGCTTCATTCCAACAGTTCATGCCGCATGACTTTGATGCTAGCGACCACGGAACATCGAGTTTTCCTGTTGCCGGGATACACAGAATTGGCATACTTGACGTCCGTATTTTCAACACCGACAGGCATGCTGGGAATTTGTTGGTGAGAAAGATTGAGAACGGGGTTGGTAGATTTGGAGGAAGAATGGAGCTGATCCCCATAGATCATGGTCTTTGCTTGCCGGAGGGCTTGGAGGATCCTTATTTCGAGTGGATTCACTGGCCGCAGGCATCCGTGCCGTTTTCGGAGGATGAGTTAGAATATATAGCTAATCTTGATCCAGTTAAAGATTGTGACATGCTTCGGATGGAATTGCCAATGATTCGGGAAGCCTGCCTGCGAGTTTTGGTTTTGTGCACAATTTTCCTGAAGGAAGCAGCAGCTTTTGGGCTTTGCCTATCGGAGATTGGCATGATGATGAGCCGAGAATTTAGCGGAATGGAAGAAGAACCCAGTGAGTTGGAGCTCGTATGCATGGAAGTAAGGAAGTTCGTCGAAGAGAGGGAGGTATTTTCCTTGAATTCTGATCTTGAAGAGGAAGACACATTCCAGTTTCTCATGGAATACAACGAGGAGGATCAGCATATTATGTACAACTCACTGCAACCCTATGGACTCAGTGGAGGTTGCTCGAGAAACCCTCTGTCGAAGTTGGAGGAAACCATAGAGGAAGATGATGAGGACAGCGACGAGGAGAATAAAAAGATCAGCAATGGCTTCCCGAGTGCTCAGGGGAAGCTCCCTCACACCACCAACCTTTCTGCATCACTCAAATCCATCAGCCTCGCCGAAAAGGCACAAAGGAACAGGGCTGGAGCTAACAACCGTAACACTACTCTTAGGAAGGTGATCAATAGGAATACTGCGGGCCGAAAGAGCCGGAGCGCCGAGGAAAAGCTTCCTTCCAGTACCAGTCTCGTGAAGCTCTCGGACATGGACGAAGAACAATGGGTGACTTTTCTCGAGCATTTCCAGGAGTTGTTGCCGAATGCTTTCCGCAATCGCAAAAGCTTGGCCTCTGGCCAGAAGCAGAAGCAAAGGTTGGGCACTTCTTGCCAGTTTTGAGTAGGAAGGAGATTATAGAGGATGTGGAGAAAAAGGGTTTGGGTTGTGCTTGCTAATGTTTTCAAGTTTTCTTCTTTGGGCTGCCCTTTTCTTGTAGGTGTCATACCCTTTATCCAAGTGTTGTGGGAATAACAAACACCTCAGAAATTGGTGAGAAAGTGAGCTTCTGCCTGGTGCTGCTCTCTGTATATTTGTAGGTTGTAGTTGTCGTTTGAAATAAAACTAGAAAAAAAATTCATGTAAATTCTTTGTAGTTATATAACCATAACCTTAATCATCTCTTCTCTCTATATTCTGCTTCCATCTAGATTGTAAATAAGTAAAGTTTTGCGTTTGATGAAGTGACAAAGTCTTATAAGTAAAGTGTTATGGGCAGCAGCACTGTCCTGAAGAAGACACCGAGAAACCCATGCAGTGTGTTCAATCCATGCAGGTGGCAGAAGACCAGGGAGCCAGTGGCTGCCACAGCACGTTGTAACCCTGCACCTGCCGTTGCAGGACCACAGCAAGCGATAAATCACCTTTCGTCTTCGTCTGGCTGCCTGCTGCCACCGCAATTGAATGTTCCCTGAAGGTGCATGCAGTTCGCAGGTCACCCTCACAGCACCACCACGCAACCCTGTAACTTTTTTTGTGACTATGAAGATGATAAGATTGATGGGGAATGGTGGTGATATCCATAGGCCAATTACATCGAACGATGTTGGGCTTTGATTCCTCCTAAACGGACAGGTTGGACAGAATAATCAGTCCATAAGGCCCATCTGATCAGATTCTGAGAAGACTGACAAACTGAACCTGTAAGCTCAAACTTTCTCAATTTCCAAATCACATGAAAATTGGTTGAAAAATATATAAAATTGTTGTATCTGATGAGAATCTCATAGTTAAACAAAGATATCTCTTTTCAAACAAGTTCTACAGTAACGGTAAAAAAACGCAATTACTTTCAATAAGGTAAATGAATATTTAAACCCGTAATTTTTAAACTTGTGATTAATTAACTATATAATGAGAGATTGAAACTATCATATTTTAATTTTTCCAATGTATTTAACAAGTAGGCTATTCTTCATCTTATTTTTTCTTCTTAGAAGTTTTAAATTATTTCATGACAAACTATCATAAACAAAAAAAATTAAAATTAGTGATTGAAATTAAATTACTCAAACTAATTGATGTGTAAATACAAATTTACTGTAATAGCTAGCAATCTCATTTTGTTAAGTTTGGTAATTTGTTTAACCTCTTTCTTGATCTATTCTTTAGAATTTCTTTCGGAAATTAAGATAACCGCTTCTTTTTCTAGGGTATCATACATATCAATTTCTTCTTTTCCTCGGTTGATAACAACTTTTGCTCCTTGTCTTGTGATATTCTCAAAAGGCTTGAACATTTCTATCTTGCTTTTCTTCTTTTGAGGTAAAAGCTTGAACCACATTAAACTATCAATATGAGTATCCTTATAATCATAGCGACTTCGATCACATCTTCTCCTAATATTTTTTCTAGAAGCAACTGGTTCAGGATGATGATCCACTACAAGACTGCTTGATTCTAACCAAAAGTCTTACTTTTCTATTATTCCAAATAATTCTTTAACCCTTTAATTTAATTGGATGTTCTCCATTATTAGCTTTTTCATTCAATTCTGATGAATAATACAATTAAGACATTCACTATCACTTAGGCATCTGGATTCTATATTGATCCTGTCGACAAGCGAAGACCGATTCTCACTCGGATAACTCGGTCTGACCAAGACGACCCGGTCTGCCGTAACTCGGGGGGTCGGATTCGGGCTCGAATGAGGACAAGGCTCAAGTCACTCGGCTCAGACCAAAATGGGGCTCACAAAGTGGTGGTGTGGTTGCAAAATGACAGCAAGCCCTTCTTTGGAGCCCCAAGGGGGGTTTATATAGGGGAGGGGGAGTTCTCTGCATTGTCAGAGCTGTCATGTCTCATTAAGGAATGGTCAGTTGACAGACTGAACTAATGGCAGCCTTAACTGCTCTGTGAGACTGCCACAGTCGTCTGACAGTCTGTCCAGGTTGTCCCCTCTGACCCCATTAATGTTGGTGGCTCTGTCAGGTCATGACTATGTAAAAAATCCTTTTCTGACAATGGGGAGATTCGGATGATCTTTACTGCTGCTGCGACCCTTCACTCACTCTTGGTCGGTCACTCTGGGTCTGTCACCCTGGGTCAGCCACCCTGGGTCAGCCATCCTGGGTCGGCTACACTGTCACTCTGGGTCGGCCACTCTGGGTCGGTCACCCTGTCACCTTGGGTCGACCACCCTGTCACTCTGGGTCGGCCACTCTGGGTCGGCCACCCTGTCACTCTGGGTCGGCTACTCTGTCACCCTGGGTCGGCCACCCTGCCACTCTGGGTCGGCCACCATGGGTCGGCCACCCTGTCACTCTGGGTCGGCCACCCTGTCACTCTGGGTCGGCCACCCTGGGTCGGTCACCCTGTCACTCTGGGTCGACCACCCTGGGTCGGCCACCCTGGGTCGGCCACCCTGTCACCTTGGGTAGGCCACCCTGTCACTCTGGGTCGGCCACCCTGGGTCGACCACTCTGTCACCCTGGGTCGGTCACCCTGACACTACGGGTCGGCCACTCTGGGTCGGCCACGCTGTCACTCTGGGTCGGCCACCCTAGGTCGGCCACCCTGTCACCCTGGGTCGGCCACCCTTGACACTATGGGTCGGCCACTCTGGGTCGGCCACCCTGTCACTCTGGGTCGACCACTCTGTCACTCTGGGTCGGCCACTCTAGGTCGGTCACCCTGTCACTCTGGGTCGGCCACCCTGTCACTCTGAGTCGGCTGCTCTGGGTCGGCCACCCTGTCACTCTGAGTCGGCCACTCTGGGTCGGCCACCCTGTCACTCTGGGTCGGCCACGCCGGGGTCGGCCACCCTGTCACCCTGGGTCGGCCACCCTAACACTATGGGTCGGCCACCCTGTCACTCTGGGTCGGCCACCTTGTCACTCTGGGTCGGTCACCCTGTCACTCTGGGTCGGCCACCCTGGGTCGGCCACCCTGTCACTCTGGGTCGGCCACCCCCGGGGTCGGCCACCCTGTCACCCTAGGTCGGCCACTCTAGGTCGGCCACCCTATCACTCTGGGTTGGCCACCCTGTCACCCTGGGTCGGCCACCCTGCCACTCTGGATCGACCACCCTGCCACTCTGGGTGGGCCACCCTGTCACTCTGGGTCGGCCACCCTGGGTCGGCCACCCTGGCCGAGAGACCCTGCCTGGGAGACCTATTGCTTACCGAACACTGATGAAGAGATCCGACAAAACGCCTCTGTCTTATCTAAACGTTCCCGACTGGTGATCCCCGACCGCTAAAGTTCTCAGCCGGGAATGTCTGCTCGGGTGCCACTGATTGGGTCCTGTCTCAAGTTGCTTCGAATCCTGATCCTCTTAGCCAGATCAGTATCTAGCGCATTAATCCGATACTGAACCCGACCCACTTCGTCTGACCCAGACCAAATCCGATCGGGCTCCTAATCATCTCCAAAAACTTACTCGACCGGATCACAAGCCTCCCCTTCAAGTCTAGTCGAAGGAGGCGTCAAGTCCGACTGACTAGGCTGCTTGCCCGGTCGGATAAACCCTACTTTCGCGCCCCTGGCCCTCATTATGGCCTCAAGATCTTTATCCTTAATTGTCGAGTTCCCTGTCAAGTCAGGCATCAATGCATCTGCCACACGTTTGTCTCCCCGGATCACATATCTCCCCTTCAAATCTAGTCGAAGGAGGCGCGAGTCTAACTCACTAGACTAAATCTAGTGGTTTGACTTATTCCACCCGTACTTTCCATCCTGGAATTAGGTTGGAATGGATCTCCTTTGATAGAAGCACAACCAATCAGAAGATACGGGTTGGATTTTACCAAGTTAATCAGTATTTTATCCCTTGGAATATCGTCGCTAGAGTATTTAGTTATGTTAAGCGAGCAGTTGGATCGTGTTGGATGAGTGACAAATCTGTGTATGACAAACAACTAAGCATTTTTGCCGAACCAAGAAAATGGTTGCGGGTGCCACGCGTGTGGCATAGAGCCGAGTAAACGACTGAGCAATGGCTAAGTAGGCAAGCAACTGAATAGAGTGACTAATTGCCTGACAGGTGGTAGATTCGAATGACAGAGTGCCGAGCAGATGGCATAGCAGAGTGGTTGAGTGCCAAGCTGAGTGGCTGAGTAGCTCAGTTCCGAGCAAAGCGGCTGAGTAGCCGAGTGCCGAGCAGAGCGGTTGAGTGCCGAGCAGAACGACTAGGTAGCTGAGAGCCGAGTAGAGCGGCTGAGTGCCGAGCAGAGCGGCTGGGTAGCTGAGTGCCGAGCAGAGCGGCTTAGTGCCGAGCAAAGCGGCTAGGTAGCTGAGTGCCGAGCAGAGCGTCTAGGTAGCTAAGTGCCGAGCAGAGCGGCTGAGTGCCGAGCAGAGCGGCTGAGTGCCGAGCAGAGCGGCTGAGTGCCGCAGAGCGGCTTAGTGCCGAGCAGAGCGGCTGAGTGCCGAGCAGAGCGGCTTAGTGCCGAGCAAAGCGGCTGAGTGGCTGAGGCGTGTGAGCAATCACCTTTATAACCTGCTGAAGAGCAAGTGTCTCAATGCCGCTCAGGAGACCTTAATGGAGCGTGGGCAGTCACGTCCGGTCTGCCGCGAGGTCGGTGGTTGTGTGGGAGCATGCCCAATTGTAACTTGCAAGAGGCAGGAGTCTGGACACCGTTTGGCTTACCCTGACCGAGCGTGGAACGCTACGCCCGACCGGGCCCGACTGAACGTGGAACGCCACGCCCGATCGGCACCGAGTCCGGTGGGTGCGTGGGAGCATGGCCACTTATAACTTGCCAGAGCAAGAGTCTGGACACCGTCTGGCTTACCCTGACCGAGCGTGGAACGCCACACCCGACCGGGCCCGACCGAATATGGCACGCCATGCTCGATCGGCACAGAGTCCGGTGGGTGCGTGGGAGCATGCCCACTTATAACTTGCCTTAGCAAGAGTCTGGACACCGTCCGACTTACCCTAACCAAGCGTGAACTGCCACGCCCGACCGGGCCCGACCGAACGTGGAATGCCACGCCCGATCGGCGCCGAGTCCGGTGGGTACGTGGGAGCATGCCCACTTATAACTTGTCTTAGCAAGAGTCTGGACACCGTCTGGCTTATCCTGATCGAACGTGGAACGTCACGCCCGACCAGGCCCGACCGAACGTGGAACGCCACGCCCGATCGGCGCCGAGTCCGGTGGGTGCGTGGGAGCATGCCCACTTATAACTTGCAAGAGCAAGAGACTGGACACCGTCTGACTTACCCTGCCGAACGTGGAGCGCCACGCCCGACCGGGCCCGACCGAACGTGGAGCGCCACGCTCGGCCGGCGCCGAGTCCGGTGGGTACGTGGGAGCATGCCCACTTATAACCTGCAAGAGCTGCCTTTTAGATGCCTTGAGTTTCACTATCATGTTCACGTGATACAATTACAAGGGTCACTCAACTCAACTTTCCTCACGATACAATTTTAAGTGTGTTGTACTCCAAGGCCTTCTCTGCGTCTTTCCTTGGGCATCTTACAAATAATAGGCTCCCGTCCCGAACTTCTCGAGCACCAGGAAGAGTTCTCCCAATTGGGGGCTTCAGCTTGCTCACCTCCCCGACCGATTTGACTCTCTTCCATACACGGTCACCGACCTGGAAACTCCAGGGTATGACCTCTGGATTGTATCTTCGCTGTATCTTTTGCCGGTAAGCAGTCGTTCGGACCGATGCCCGATCCTGAATTTCCTCGATCAAATCTAGCTCTAGACGTCTCTTTGCCTGCCACAACAGCAAATTCGACCTCGTCCTCTTCAATCAGCGAGGAACTCCGACAACTCACGATCGCCGAGCCTGCGAAGGAGCAGGCTCCTTCACTGCCGGTGCCTCCAATCGTCGAGCAAGGGCTCGAGGTGTCCAGATCGGTCGGATTTCGACCCTGCCGGAAGGAAGTGCTTCGTTAGAGCTAATCATTTCCTAGTCGAGGTTGCCGACAATACTCTTTTCCACTATGATGTGAGCATATCGCCGGAATCAGTATCTAGAGTCACCAATAGGAAAATTATCTCCGAGCTTGTCAAGTTGAGCAAGGATAACACCTTGGGAATGTGAATGCCAGCATATGATGGAAGGAAGGGCCTATACACGACCAATGCTTTTTCCTTTTGAGACAATGGAGTTCTGTCGAACCAGCGCTGAGCGGGCCCTGCCAGGGTGGTCAGGAACGCTCGACACTTGATACCCTCCATGTATTGATACAACAAAGATGTATTCTCAAACTTCATCAGGTGTTCCTCTGGATCTGTAGCTCCTTCATATTCTGGAATGGATAAGAGCCGGAAATGTTTGGGGACTGGCTCTTGCAGAACTTGTCTGGAGAAGGGGAGCCTGGAATAGTCAGCCGGGGCTTGGCTGATAGGGGTCTTCCCTTTGTTGATTCTTGCTTGGCTGGAAGAGACTTCCACTGGGTCGGACTGTCCTGCACCCTCAGACGGGTTGAAGAGTGCTTGATGGAAGTAGGGGCTCTCACCCGGGCGAACTCCTACTTCTGTGCCAACGCGAGCTGCCGGCTCGGAAGGACCCTCCTGAGTCGGGTGAGCGACAGTCTTCTGCTCTGCTGTCAATTTCTGCGCTTTAGCGGCTATCAGCAGATCATGGTCTTCTTGTGAGAGAGTAACAGTCACCCTGTTGGAGTCACTCATCTTCGTCTTTCGATCAGGCAGATTCCCACAGACGGCACCAAATTTGATCCTGTCGACAAGCGAAGACCAGTTCTCACTCGGATGACTCGGTCTAACCAAAACGACCCGGTCTGCCGTAACTCGGGGGGTCGAATTCGGGCTCGAATGAGGACAAGACTCAAGTCACTCGGCTCGGACCAAAACGGGGCTCACAAAGTGGTGGTGTGGTTGCAAAATGGCAGCAAGCCTTTCTTTGGAGGTCTAAGGGGGGTTTATGTAGGGGAGGGGGAGTTCTCTACATTGTCAGAGCTGTCATGTCTCATTAAGGAATGGTCAGTTAACAGACTAAACTAATGGCAGCCTTAGCTGCTCTGTGAGACTGTCACAGCCGCCTGACAGTCTGTCCAGGTTGTCCCCTCTGACCCCCATTAATGTTGGCGGCTCTGTCAGGTCATGACTATGTCAAAAATCCTTTTCTGACAATGGGGAGATTCGGATGATCTTTACTGCTGCTGCGACCCTTCACTCACTCTGGGTCGGTCACCCTGGGTCGGCCACCCTGGGTCAGCCATCCTGGGTCGGCTATGTTAGTGATATGAGAGAAGTGTCCTAAGGCAATCGCCTTATGATTGTAAACATTTATTTTAATAAATGAAAGTTCACTATTTGAGTATACATGGCAAGGGAGAAGTGTCCGTTAATTCCGTTAAGAGGGAGACTTGGCAAGGGAGATGCTACTATATAAAGGAACCAAAGGCAAGCCCTTAATTCGAATAATTGATATAGAGCTATCAAGAGATAATTCTCTCCCTCTCTCTCTTATTCTCTCTTCTTCTTCCCTTAGGGTCGGCGCCCTCCTTAAGGATTAGGGCGGCCTCCCCTTGTCCAAACTAGGGCCGGCGCACCCTCACCCCTCCAAGTTGGTTGCCGTGAGCTATCAAGAAGAAGGAGAAGCCAACCAAGTAGAAGAAGAAGCGGATCACAACTCCTCTCTTCCCGGAATTTTGATTCCGTTACTTTGGTGGTTAGTTTCCTATCTTTTCTCTTGTTATTCTAGTTGTGCCTTTAGAGAATCTAGTAGTTCTCGTCGGCACAAAACTCGTGACTTTGCGAAGTCATCCCGAAGAGAACTCGGCGTGGACGCGAATAGAGGCGAAGCTTCCAAGGGACGCTACGGTTGGATCTCGTCCCTTTTCTTCAAGTTACGAGAGGTACAAAGTAAATTAGTTTACTTTTCCGCAAAGTTTTATTTTATGATTATGTCCACAAACCATAAGGTTGCATGCTAGATACGAGGTTAAAATAATTTAAGAAATTATTTTATGCTAATTCTTCCGCTGCACGTAAAAATTTAAAATTTTACGAACCCGTATCCTTGTCGACATGCACTCGGTCCCAACAGGCTACACTATCACTCTGGGTCAGCCACCCTGTCACCTTGGGTCGACCACCCTGTCACTCTGGGTCGGCCACCCTGGGTCGGCCACCCTGTCACCCTGGGTCGGCCACCCTGGCACTATGGGTCGGCCACTCTGGGTCGGCCACCCTGTCACTCTGGGTCGGCCACTCTGGGTCGGCCACCCTGTCACCCTGGGTCGGCCACCATGACACTATGGGTCGGCCACCCTGGGTCGACCATCCTGACACTATAGGTCGGCCACCCTGGGTCGGCCACCCTGGGTCGACCACCCTGACACTATGGGTCGGCCACTCTGGGTCGGCCATGTTGTCACTCTGGGTCGGCCACTCTGTCACTCTGGGTCGGCCACTCTGGGTCAGCCACCCTGGGTCGGCCACTCTGGGTCGGCCACCCTGTCACTCTGGGTCGACCACTCTGTCACTCTGAGTCGGCCACCCTGGGTCGGCCACCCTGTCACTCTGAGTCGGCCACTCTGGGTCGGCCACCCTGGGTCGGCCACCCCGGGGTCGGCCACCCTGTTACCCTGGATCGGCCACCCCGACACTATCGGTCGGCCACTCTAGGTCGGCCACCCTGTCACTCTGGGTTGGCCACCCTGTCACCCTAGGTCGGCCACCCTGCCCCTCTGGATCGACCACCCTGCCATTCTGGGTGGGCCACCCTGTCACTCTGGGTCGGCCACCCTAGGTCGGTCACCCTGGGTCGGCCACCCTGGCCGGGAGACCCCGCCTGAGACACCTATTGCTTACCGAACACTGATGAAGAGATTCGACAAAACGCTTCTGTCTTATCTAAACCTTCCCGACTAGTGATCCCCGACCGCTAAAGTTCTCAGCCGGGAACGTCTGCTCGGGTGCCACTGATTGGGTCCTGTCTCAAGTTGCTTCGAATCCTGATCCTCTTAGCCAGATCAGTATCTAGCGCACTAATCCGATACTGAACCCGACCCACTTCGTCTGACCCAGACCCAATCCGACCGGACTCCTAATCATCTCCAAAAACTTACCCGACCGGATCATATATCATATATTGATGATGTCTTTAATCGATGTGGAGTATTATCGAGGTAAGAGAGGTTTTCTACCAATATATTTTCAAAAGGAGTAAGGACTAGTTTGCTAATAACCTATCAAATTAGAAATAATTAGTTAGAAATTGCAAATGAAAGATAGACAATAGTTTTCGATCTTTACCTCTTAAGGTGAGACTTGGTCCAACAAAGCTTTTATCTTACTAATATGTGAAGAAGTAGACCTTTACTTATTCATTCGTGCACCTTCATTATTATATGACTTCTCGATTGAGACATGCTCTAAAAACTATGTCTGCTTCATTATACGAATCTTACCTGCATAATAATGTTCATATAAAAAATCACATTTACCATTAAAAAAAACTTAGAGCGAAAAGATCAACAAATTCCTTTAGGTATGGAATTGAAATGGTCATTTGATATATCTTACTTATGAAAACGATCCTCGATTTAGGTAATTAGAGATCAATAAATTGATGAATAGCTTCAACCAATTGAATCTACTTGAATTTTCAAAATTATCTACAATATCTAATATCTATAAGACATAATAAAACCTTATATATAGTGGAATAAAATAATACATAAACAAATATTTATAAAATATTAAAACATACTTCAACTCTATGAGATTAGATTTTAAGTAGTTTGTCAATTGTTGATATAATAGGTCTTTTATATTAGATAAGT
This sequence comes from Boesenbergia rotunda, assembly GCA_024364735.1. Classification (NCBI taxonomy): domain Eukaryota; kingdom Viridiplantae; phylum Streptophyta; class Magnoliopsida; order Zingiberales; family Zingiberaceae; genus Boesenbergia; species Boesenbergia rotunda. The sequence continues at coordinate 52,637 of JAGFNQ010009979.1, forward strand.
GAGCAAAAAAGTGATCACCCAATTCATTAGTTGAGTTCATAAGAATGGAAACGTCCGAAAACGACAAAGATATATCACTTCTAGTGAAAGCAACTAGGATACTTGGATATTTAAAATAATTAGTTTTCTATTATGTGTTTCTAACATTCAAAAAAAGAAAATATGGCTGAAAATATATCGGTTTGAGATGTGAATCCCAACTTTAAAATATATTTTGTAAGTATCCGGATAATTTTTGATGTGGTCAACCGAGGAGCTGACAAGCTCGTGCATCCGAGGAACGTGAGGATCTGTAAAAGAGTACGCCAGTGGAGCGAGAAGGACGCGCACGACGTCTGAGAGACGAGAAGCCTGGAGGAAGCACGTTCGAGGAAAAAACTAGAGAAGGGTTCAGGTGAGTTCAACTTTGAAAGACTCGAAATCACCCAGAAGACCCGGCGAAAGACTGGCCAATAAGTTGTTGACCAGATCAACCCGGGCGCCCAAGTCAACTCAGGCACCCGAGCATGCGAGCGTTCGTATTCTTGGGTGCCCGTATTGACTCAGGCGCCCCAGAGTCCATAATCTATCCAGAAAGTAGTCATTTTATAGTCGTTGCGATGCGAATAAGCACCGACTATATGTCAGGCACCCGAGTGCACATGGGCGCCTGAGAAGTGCCACATCAACATTTCGATAAAGTTTCACATGAGCTATAAATAGACCCCTAAACTAAATTCATTCAATCATTCGAATTGTACACGACTTTTGTAAGCTATTCTTCATTCTTTCTTTAAGTTCTCAACTATGTAAGAGGTTTTTCTGCCCACAAGGAATAGATCTGAAGTCTAAGCTTTCCATTCTCTTGGATTAACAACCTTCTTGGTTGCAACCAAGAACAATTCACCTCCCCTTGCGGACCACACGATCTCAACAAGTAGTATTAGAGTGAGGACGCTCCAAAAGACTAACCGCCAACTGAAGCAATTACAAAATGGTCAGACCAATCATCTACCAAGTCAAAATTCAAGGGAGAATTCACTATGTGGAAAAAACGAATGTAGGGATTCTTTAAAATTAATTTTGAATTATTGTTAATAATGAAAAAAATGATTTTGTAGTTTCTAAAGACGACGATGGTAAGGAAAAAGAAGAAAGCTTGTGGACAAAAAAGTAACAAGTAGAGTTTGTAGCAAACAAGAAAGTAGAATTTCATCAGCTAACCATTCTACCAACGCAAGAAGTTAACCGCATCGGAACCTACAAATCGATAAAGTAGCTTAGGGAAACATTCCTGGAACTCCACGAAAGTACTTCTAAATCTAAACTGGCGAAACATGATATGCTCTACAATCAACATAGCAACCTCCGAATGGAAGGAGAATTAGTTGCTTAATTGCACGCCAAAATCAAAGAGCAGATCACAGAACTTAAGAACCTCAAAGAAATGGTAATGAGTCACGACACACAAAGGACTGCCATAAACGCCTTCTCGAGGAACATGGATTGGATTTCCATAATTGACACATACTACATCTTTAAAAAAATGATTAACAAGATTTTTCTAACCTCGAGCAACCAGCCCGGCCCCACGGAGGTTTCCCACCGACCGCCAGGGTAAATCGGGAAGTGCTTATGGCAGGCAGTCAAGACATACTACATCTCTAAGAATCGTGAGGTAAGTACCTTAGAATGGACAATATTGCCCTAAGCATTAGAAAAATTCAGCACAAGTAGGAATCATCAGCTGATGAAGTAGAAATAGCATATATGGTAAGGAAATTATCTAAATATTTTAAATCTAAAAGGTTTATAAAGTGCTGGGTAAATTGACATTATCCAAAGTAAAGGAAGATCCGTTGCTATAGTGGTGAGGATGAAGGGTACATCAAGGAAAACTGCCCAAGGTACAAATCATCATCAGATGAGTCCGATCTCAAGGAACATACCGGACTAGCACTGATGGTCACCAGCCTAGAATAAATCATAGATAAAGGGGGAGTCACATCAGAAGAAAGCAATGACTAAGGGGGAGCTTCGGATGTTGAATATGATATAACAAGTGAGGTATGTCTTCTACCTCCCGATAAACTTTATTATGGTATTAAAGTAACGACCAAGTCTTTATGTAAATTGAAATTTAAGAATGTTGAGTAAAAAAGGAAATTAGCTTTGACATGCCCATTAGAGATATATAATACGCTAAAACTTGAAAATTTGAGATTAAGAGTAGAAATAGAAATTTAGAAAAGAAATGTGTTGCATGTTCAAATAAATTTCAAAAAATAAACTTTTATGGAAAACATAACTGGTACTTTAGAAATTATAGGGTCTAAATTGTAAAAGTGCTTAAAAGTTATATTTCAAACTTTCATGGAAAACATAACTGGTACTTTAGAAATTATAGGGTCCAAATTACAAAAGTGCTCAAAAGTTATATTCCTTTGAAATACTTAATAAATCCTGTTGGTAGAAATTTATTTTGGATCCACTATACTAAATTGTTAATTTTTTTTGCTAATTAATAATGATTTTTTAAGTTAATTAATATTTTATTTGTCATCTTCTTGAAATTTTCATTCGAATATGTAATTGTCAAAAACAATTTAGTTTTATAATTTTTTTATAGTGTTCACTGTGATCTATTCATAAAAATGTTTTCGGAATTTTTTAACAGTTAAATAAATTTTTATAAATTTTCATTTCAAAATAAATTTAAAAAATTAATTTTCAATAATCTAATTTTTCAGGATATGTAAACTATATTTTTAACGTTGAGAAAAATTTGTAAATTTATTTTGAGTTGAAATCTAATTTTAAAAATTATCAACTCTAAATGTAAAATATATTCTTATATTTAAAAAATTATTTTATTTTGACAATTTTTATAGAAATGAATCTATTGAATTTCTAATTTATATTAAAATTTAAGTATTTTTCAACTAATAGATAAATTTTTTATGAATAATCAGACTTTTTTTAAAATATAATTTCTGATTTTTGATCAATCGAAGTTTTTTTGGTAACTAACCATCCACTTTGGAATAATCGAATAAATTTTTGAAAATTTTATGTGATTAAATAATTTTTTAATATTTTTTTTCTATATACGGTTCTCAAAAAAAAATTCTTCTCTCTAAATCACTTTTGCCCTTAACATGATTTGTTTTATGTGGACTAAGGGAGAGTGATAGGATTTAAATTAAGAGAAGGTTTAAATTGCTCTTTTTTCACTTCAAATTGGAAATTATTTAATCACTTATTTTTTTATTTATATTTCTGTTTGTGGTTAACATTGACTTAATTCGGGTTGATACACATCAAAAAGGGAGAGATTGTAAGTATTCCGGATAAGTTTTGATATGGTCAACCGAGTTAAAGTTATGTCCTGTTGATATTTGATCCCTGTGTCTAAGTGTATAGGAGCACAGGAAGTCGAGTGGAGACGCAACAGTCGAGAAGGATGACACGGGAATGGAGATGACAGGATCAATGCATCCGAGGGATGTGAAGGTCTGTGAATGAGTACACGATGGAGCAAGAAGAATGTGCGTAACGTCCGAGGGACTAGAAGCCAGGAAAAAGCACGCTTGAGGAGAAGGTCGGAGAAAGGTTCGAGTGAGCCCAACACTGAAAGGTCTGAAATCATCCAAAAGACCCGCCGGATGACTGGTCAGTAAGTTGTTGACCAGGTCAACCTGAGCGCCCGTGTTACTTTGGTGCCCTGGCATGTTGAGTTATTCTTCATTCTTTCTCGGAGTTCTCAACAGTGAAAGAGATTTCTCCGCCCACAAGGAGTAGAATTGGAGTCTGAGCTTTCGATTGTCTTAGATTAGCAACCTTTTTGGTTGCAAGTAAGGGGACTATTTAATAATTATTTTGTGTCGATCATGTAAACAAATAGATCCACGATCCTTTCCTTTCATTGTTGGATAGCCAAAAAATCATTAAAGTAACCTAAAATTCTAGTCTATTAGAGTTTTTGGCCAACAAACAAATGTCCATATGTATAAATAATAATTTTAAAAATTTGATATTGATATAATACTTTGTCTTCTGACTTTTAAGCTTTTATCAATATATTGGATTGATGCTAGCTTTCATATTGTAATATTACAGTCATGTTAGCTATTCAGATACTAAATCACGTTGCTCTAACTTTTCTATTTTTTAAAATTGGGTGGTATTGGTTTGTGAAAATTAGCATCATCATATTTAGAATAATCCAAACTTACTTTGAGGATGGTGTTGTTCTTCAAAAATAAGCATCGATGCGGGGTTTTTAAATAGTTGATTCTTAGAAACTACGAAGGATTTACCTACCGTGAACCATCAACAGTGTGGTTGGTAGAAAATATGGGATCATAAAATAAAAAAAAAACAAATAATCCAAGTTAATGGGTAAAGACTAATACAGGGGCGCTTGGTAAGTGGGTTTAGAAGTCGGGAATGAGAATAAAATCTATTTCATTTCCATTGATGATATACGGGGTCGGAATCAAAATATGAATATGATACCTATGATTTTATAACTTAGCCCCCATTAGGTTATCATCAAATTCATAAACTCCTCAATTAAAATTTATTATTATTCTCATTGTCGAATATATATCCAGCGCCCCCTAAATATATATTTATAACACCTTGAGAGTTAAACAAGATGACATGTGTATAATGTTTCGGTAAATTAGAGATAAATCTCTAATCCAAAAGTTGGTTTTGTGTCCGCTCCCCAGGTAAGGAAACAAATGTTTTAAGTCCCTACATTTTAGTTTTAACTCCCCAATACATAAATTTACTAATTTACCCTTCTTACTTTTCCCGCTTTTGGTTTTCCCGCATTTCTTCTCCCGCAGCTTCGTTTTCCCCTGTTTTCTTCCCGACACAATCTCGGCGTCCTTCACCGGCGAAATCAAGGCAGCTTCCTCTCCTCAATTTCCTTCTCCCGCCATTTCTTGACGACACATTCTCAGCGTCGTTCACCGGCGAAATCAAGCCAGCTTCCTCTCCTCAATTTCCTTCTTCCCAAATTTCTTGACGACTTAATCTCGTAAACCCTAACCAGCGAAATCAAGGCAAGTCGACCATTTTCCTCTCCCCCATTTCTTCCCGACACAATGTGAAGCAAGTTTATAGCCGTGTAGATCCATCAACCCACCGACAAGGAGACTGAATCAAGCTTTGTCGTCGGAGATAGAGTTGAAGCCAGGCATCTTTTGTAGATTTTTTATCTATTAGTTGGAACTCTCTAATTATCATCTTTCTTATTTCCATATTCATTTAAACAAATTAAGATTAGTGATTGATTAAGTACAACTTCGCCCTATTATGAGTATATTTTTACTATTCCTATGAGATTTCAATTTATCAATACTATTTGCATCATTCTTTAAAAATTTATGAATTCCTTGATTATAGATAAGTGGTGAGAGGGAGGTAAATAGGCAATTGTCAGCAATTGCCATTTCTATAGATAAATAGGCAATTGTTCATGTTTAATGATGATATAAATTTATTATTATTATTATTAAATTGAATGTTTATTGTTTGTAAGTAGGCAAATGTTTACTTGATTAATTTTCAGTTTACTTTAAGGTCTAAATACTAAAATTGTGTTGGATATTTTGAGTAAGGGTTGAACAGAATCAAAGATGGTGAAGACTAAGAAAGAAGCAAAGATTAACAAAGATGCTAAAGAGGTTAACAGTGGAAAAAAAAGCTCAGTTTCGGTGTTCACCTACTTTTTTTAGAGCTGTGATGGATGAAGTGAGACCAAAAATGACTGATAAGCAAAAGGAGAGTATTCAAAACACTCCATTTGGTATATGGCTTAAGATGCCCAAATTGGCGATCAGCAGCTCCAGAGTAGATATAATTTTAAAAAGATTTCAGTTGCAATCTCATTCATTTGTGTTTGGTGAAAATATTGTTGTTCCCTTTACATCACCAGAGTTTTCCATTGTTCTTGGCTTACGTTATGCAGGGCAACCAGTTGATTTAGATGTGAATTTGGAGTCTAAATTTGTTGCTCAGTATTTCTCTGGGAAAGTTAGCAACGTGACCAGAAGTGTAATCTATGATAGACTATCCTCTTTAGTTGGATCAGAGAGTAACTCAGATGTGGATGATTTTGTTAGGATGTTTATTTGTTTAGTGTTTAATTGTATCATTTTTCCTGTGACCAACTACTCAACACCTCGATTCATTATGTCATATATTGATGACCTGACCACCTTCTTTGATTATTCATGGGGAGATGGGCTTATAGATTTTTGAACAACCAAATTTTGAAATATATTGGAAAGGGTGACGGAAATGTTAGAAGAAAGAAGTATTTAGATGGTTCAACTGTTGGATTGATGGTAAGTTTTTTTAGTATGCTTTTATAATGTTTTGTTCTGTTATACTAATAAATTTATTTATTTAGGCATGGTTATATGAAAGGATACCTTCTCTTGGAGTTGTACGGTCGCTACATACTTTTCCAAGGTTGTTCCGTTGGGGGGAAAGTAAGATACCTACCAAACTTGATTTAGCGGAGAGGTTATTGAATTCCATTGACTATAGTAAAGTAAGTTCATATTTTATAGTAGACATACTCAAATATGATGAATTGTAGTGACCTTTTAATTTTAATTGTGAAATGGTGTTGTCCATTGTACCATTTTCGGATGAAGATATACTGTTTCATCAAAGGCGAGCAAGTTTTTCGGTAATATTATCAATAAATAAGTATTTTGTTAAATGAAGTTGAGAAAATATTTATTTGCTATAAGAATCTTGTAATTTTTTCAGGGCTCAGAATGTGTTAAATGTGGTGGATTGATTGCTGGTACAAGTTGGGCCAATACTGAACCAATGGAAAAAGAGTTTGGTGGTGAGCTACAACCACAGACTGATGATATCAGTGGGTCAGAAGACAACAAGAGAGATGAAGTTATAGACTCCATTGAAGGTGAACTTGCTGGGTTTGTTGAAGTCCCGGTTAAAAAGAATATAGTAGAGCAATTTGTGTCCTCTATTGCAATGACGGTTAGGACAAGGGCAGACAGAATGAAGAAAAAAAAGGCTGAAATATATGTTACACCGCCGAGTACAACACCTAAACGTAGGAGGAAGGCGGGCAAAGAGGTGTTAGCATCAGTTGTAGACCCAATAGTGCTGGAAACGGTAAAATAGAGTTAATTTTATTTAGTTGTTGTTAACCGTGTTTCTATTTTATTCTTATGTTCTTAAATCTATCTACATAGGGAGAGACGACTATAGATGTTGCTACAATTGGAAGGGATGTTGTTGCGGATGTGATAAATAAATATAGAGAAACGAGAAATTTTTGTGGATATGAAGAAGTAACAGATGAAGAGCGAGAGATGGTAACAGAATATCTTTCTCAAGATAAGTTAGAGTATGTTAATCTTGTACATGTTTCCTTTTCTAGAATATTAGTCCTTTATAGTGAAATATTATATAAAGTTTCAAATTTACAGTGTGGTTGTGTGGGAGGAAGATGATGTGGTCCTTGATGGCCTCCAATTCTATGAATTCTTATTTCGTAATCCAGTTGGATCCGAAATTATTGATTGTTACATGAGAATAATGAGAAAGCAAAGTGTCAAGAAAGGGTTTGAAATTTTTGGCATGGACATGGGTGTTCAGGTTTGTGGTGTTCTTTGACCTTACAAATGAATTCTTTAATTTGTGTTTACAATGAGAAATATGACTCTATTTCTACATGTAGAGAGAAGTCCTTCATAAATTGGAAGGACATAGGAGTAATCGATTGCTGCGGAAGGGAGAGTATGAAGAATTTGTTGGAAAACTTACTTCAGTGACAAGGAATCAATTAAAACATCTCAATGAAGATTTATTTACAAGATGCAGATATATTATTTTTCCCTTGAACTATGGATGACATTGGTATCTGTTATTCTATTCAACAAGAGAAGGCAAATTCAAGACCATGAACTCCAAGCCTCATCCAGCTACTTTCGGGACAGCCAAAGTTTATGTAAGTTTCATCATTTGTATTTCAATAACTCTTAAAACTTAAATTTCACAGCTGAATCAATATTTGCAGGCATAATTTTTGGCTGGATACATGAAAAATTTCTCAGCTTTGACATTGGGAAAATAACAGTAATGAAAACAAAGTGTCGTCACCAAGGCGAGACACTCGATTGTGGTGTTTTTACTTGTTTGTGGATTGAGTGTCTAGCGCTTGATGATGATGAAATATGGAATTATGAAAAAGAGGTAAAGATGGATGCGTATCGGGCACACATGGCAGCGATTATTCTGTCAGATGAAAATGGAATTATGAAGAAGTAGACTTTACTAATCTCATGTGATTATGAATTTTGGTGGAAAACGTATATTTGTTGTAAGTTGGTGTATCTGCAGATATTCTCATCTTCATCACCTTTAGCCTATGTAATTATGGTTGCGAGTTGCTGAATGTTATGGAAAGTGGATGTTTTGTTGTTGAAATATGGAAAATATGTGATTATGGATGATTATGGATGTTTTGTTACTGATTATGGATGATTTGTTGTGGAAAAAATTATGCATGATTATGTGTTAAGTGATGTCAATGTGATCTTATTGGGCATTTCTTTTTCTGATGCATTCGGCATTCTGTTTCATTTCTTAGTTGATAATTTTGATTGCTCTTCACTTGCATTTGATATGATCTGAGATTCAAAGTGTTCAGGTAGAGTATGTATTCTTACTTGCTTTTTGATATATATTCTTCACTTGCTGTGTTCGAGCAGAGTGTGTTTCATAGAAGACAGTTCCTATAAATCTTGAGTATTTGTTGTTGTTGTTGTGTGAGTTCAGTTACACAACTGAATGTTTGTTCAGTTATGAAAATAAATGTTTGTTCAGTTATGAAACACATTGTTATGATTTGTGTACTCTTTATATGCATGATATATGTGGGATATACAAAGGAGATGCTGTCAGAATTTCAGCCGAAATTGAGTACAGATCAGCAGAAATTGAGTACAGATTGATGAAAATCGAGTACAAGGTTAGGAAACCTATACCTCTCTCATGATCTTGATGCAAAGTCCATTGTAGTTGAGTCGAAGGTTAGGAAAATAAGATAGGATCATGATATATGCCCTATTATTTGACAATCCAAGAGTTGGCATGACCATGGGAATTTTGAGTACAAAACTATACAATTTCAGTACACATTGGCTGAAATCGAGTACAAATCAGCCGAAATTGAGTACAAATTTATGCAAATCGAGTACAAGGTTAGGAAACATATACCTCTCTCATGATCTTGATGCAAAGTCCAATGTAGTTAGAGTCCAAGGTTAGGAAAACCAAGATAGGATCATGAGAGAGGTATCACTTACCTCTCTCATGATCTTGATGCAAAGTCCATTGTAGTTAGAGTCCAAGGTTAGGAAAAACAAGATAAGATCATGATATATGCCCTATTATTTGATAATCCAAGAGTTGGCAAGGCCATGGGAATTTTGAGTACAAATTGATGCAATTTCAGTACACATTGGCTGAAATCGAGTACATATCAGCCGCAATTGAGTACAAATTGAAGAAAATCGAGTACAAGGTTAGGAAACCTATACCTCTCTCATGATCTTGATGCACAGTCCATTATAGTTGAGTCGAAAGTTAGGAAAACAAGATAGGATCTTGATATATGCCCTATTATTTGACAATCCAAGAGTTGGCAAGGCCATGAGAATTTTGAGTACAAATTGATACAATTTCAGCACATATTGGCTGAAATCGAGTATAAATTAGTCCAAATTGAGTACAAATTGATGAAAATCGAGTACAAGGTTAGGAAACCTATACCTCTCTCATGATCTTGATGCAAAGTCCATGGTAGTTGTGTCGAAGGTTAGGAAAACAAGATAGGATCATGATATATGCCATATTATTTGACAATCCAAGAGTTAGCAAGGCCATGGGAATTTTGAGTACAAATTGATACAATTTCAGCACACATTGGCTGTAATCGAGTACAAATCAGCCCAAATTGAGTACAAATTGATGAAAATCGAGTACAAGATTTGCATCAATTTGTACTCAATTTGGGGTAATTTGTACTCGATTTCAGCCAATGTGTACTCGATTTTCATCAATTTGTACTCAATTTGGGCTGATTTGTACTCGATTGTAGCCAATGTGTGCTGAAATTGTATCAATTTGTACTCAAAATTCCCATGGCCTTGCCAACTCTTGGATTGTCAAATAATAGGGCATATATCATGATCCTATCTTGTTTTCCTAACCTTCGACTCAACTACCATGGACATTGCATCAAGATCATGAGAGAGGTATAGGTTTCCTAACTTTATACTCGATTTGCATCAATTTGTACTCAATTTGGGTTGATATGTACTCGATTTCAGCCAATGTGTACTGAAATTGTATCAATTTGTACTCAAAATTCTCATGGCCTTACCAACTCTTGGATTGTCAAATAATAGGGCATATATCATGATCCTATCTTGTTTTCCTAACCTTCGACTCAACTACCATGGACTTTGCATCAAGATCATGAGAGAGGTAAGTGATACCTCTCTCATGATCCTATCTTGGTTTTCCTAACCTTGGACTCTAACTACAATGGACTTTGCATCAAGATCATGGGAGAGGTATAGGTTTCCTAACCTTGTACTCGATTTTCATCAATTTGTACTCAATTTGGGCTGATTTGTACTCGATTTCAGCCAATGTGTACTGAAATTGTATCAATTTGTACTCAAAATTTCCATTACCTTGCCAACTCTTGGATTGTCAAATAATAGGGCATATATCATGATCCTATCTTGTTTTCCAAACCTTCGACTCAACTACCATGGACTTTGCATCAAGATCATGAGAGAGGTATAGGTTTCCTAACCTTGTACTCGATTTTCATCAATTTGTACTCAATTTGGACTGATTTGTACTCGATTGCAGCCAATGTGTGCTGAAATTGTATCAATTTGTACTCAAAATTCCCATGGCCTTGCCAACTCTTGGATTGTCAAATAATAGGGCATATATCATGATCCTATCTTATTTTCCTAACCTTCGACTCAACTACCATAGACTTTGCATCAAGATCATGAGAGAGGTATAGGTTTCCTAACCTTGTACTCGATTTTTATCAATTTGTACTCAATTTGGGCTGATTTGTACTCGATTTCAGCCAATGTGTGCTGAAATTGTATCAATTTGTACTCAAAATTCCCATGGCCTTGCCAACTCTTGGATTGTCAAATAATAGGGCATATATCATGATCCTATCTTGTTTTCCTAACCTTCGACTCAACTACCATAGACTTTGCATCAAGGTCATGAGAGAGGTATAGGTTTCCTAACCTTGTACTCTATTTTCATCAATTTGTACTCAATTTGGGCTGATTTGTACTCGATTGCAGCCAATGTGTGCTGAAATTATATCAATTTGTACTCAAAATTTCCATGGCCTTGCCAACTCTTGGATTGTCAAATAATAGGGCATATATCATGATCCTATCTTGTTTTCCTAACCTTCGACTCAACTACCATGGACTTTGCATCAAGATCATGAGAGAGGTATAGGTTTCCTAACCTTGTACTCGATTTTCATCAATTTGTACTCAATTTGGGCTGATTTGTACTCGATTTCTGCCAATGTGTGCTGAAATTGTATCAATTTGTACTCAAAATTCTCATGGCCTTGCCAACTCTTGGATTGTCAAATAATAGGGCATATATCATGATCCTATCTTGTTTTCCTAACCTTCGACTCAACTACCATGGACTTTGCATCAAGATCATGAGAGAGGTATAGGTTTCCTAACCTTGTACTCGATTTGCATAAATTTGTACTCAATTTCGGCTGATTTGTACTCGATTTCAGCCAATGTGTACTGAAATTGTATAGTTTTGTACTCAAAATCCCCATGGTCATGCCAACTCTTGGATTGTCAAATAATAGGGCATATATCATGATCCTATCTTGTTTTCCTAACCTTCGACTCAACTACAATGGACTTTGCATCAAGATCATGAGAGAGGTATAGGTTTCCTAACCTTGTACTCGATTTTCATCAATTTGTACTCAATTTGGGCTAATTTGTACTCGATTTCAGCCAATGTGTGCTGAAATTGTATCAATTTGTACTCAAAATTCTCATGGCCTTGCCAACTCTTGGATTGTCAAATAATAGGGCATATATCATGATCCTATCTTGTTTTCCTAACCTTCGGCTCAATTACAATGGACTTTGCATCAAGATCATGAGAGAGGTATAGGTTTCCTAACCTTGTACTCGATTTTCATCAATCTGTACTCAATGTTGGCTGATCTGTACTCAATTTCGGCTGAAATTCTAACAGCATCTCCTTTGTATATCTCACATATGCCATGCACATAAAGAGTACACAAATCATAACAATGAGTTTCATAACTGAACAAACATTCATTTCCATAACTGAACAAACATTCAGGTTCATAACTGAACTATCACAACAACATCATCAAATACTCAAGATTTACAGAAATTGTCTTCTATGAAACACACTCTGCTCGGACACAACAAGTGAAGAATATATATCAAAAGCATTCAGTTTCATAACTGAACTAACATTCATGTTCACAACTGAACTAACACAACAACAACAACAAATACGAGTCATTTACCAAAACTATGAAATACAGATATCACACCAAGTTTAAACATCAACTAATATCAAGCCCACATTACATAAACAGTTCCCGGTATATAAACATCACTAACTTAACTTAATATTAAAGGACCATTACACCAAGAGCACGCCTGAATAATTGCACTGGTTCGAGTACTCCTTCTCTTAGGCACATTCTTGCTTCTTGCTTGTTCTATCATCCTCTTTTTCCTGTAAATTGGAAAATATATTAGAGATCGAATATATGAGTACATGTTCATTAAAAGAAATTTCAGAATACAATGTTTTACTTGTAAATCAAACAGTTCCATACTATTTTCACAAAATAAAAGTAGAGTTAGTTAATGGCTTCTTTGCAACTGCGTCGGTTATGACCTCGCCCATGACACCGACCACACTTTGTCACACGTTTTTCGACTTGCGAAGGTATCCTTTGAGTTCTTCTTCTGCCTGGTTGGCTTCGAACAATGGGAGCATTGATTACAAATTGCTGCTCGAGATTGTACTCAGACATGTGACATGTAGGGATCGGATTTAGGATTCCTTTGTAGCTTTCACGATACAACTCTATTTTAAAGTACTTGTCACAGAAATCATATACTGATAATGACTTTGACTCTATTGCTGAACATGCATGTTTGCATAGAAACCTATTAATCTGCCATGCTTTGCACGAACAAGTCCGAGCAGACAAATCAACAGCAAATGATTTATTCCCATCCACAACTTCAAAACTCCAACCACATGCCTTGCGCACTATCAAACTACGAGATTCAGCATATATTTTTGCATGAGCATTCTCCTTTGATGGACTCAATCTTTTAACCATCTCCATTGTTGCTTCACGTCGTCTGTGCATCATATCCATAATTTGAATCCGTATGTGATCGACCATGGCCACGATAAGAAGAAATTGTGCTGCTTTAACCCAATTATTCCAAGACTCAGCTATGTTATTATTCATGACACCCCACCGATTTCCTAGAAAATATGCATTTGCCCAACTTTCTGGACACGAAGATACTATAAAGTCTTTGGCAAGTGGCATTGACCCTACTATCATGTTAACATATTCTTCAAATTCTTGTGTCGATAGGGCATATGCAGCTTTTTTGAAAATAGATGACCAATATTTTTTGTTATGAAGTGGGTACCTTCGCATGACCTACATTCAAATAACAAAAAAATACTACATAAACTAGTATTATTCAAAAAGCAATGTTCCCTAACACAAATATGCCATTAGCTAAACCTGTTTCACGAAATTGTCTACCAAATGCCTCAAACAGTAGGCATGATGACTATCTGGGAATATTATCTGAATAGTCTTGATTATCCCAGGATGTCTATCAGAAAAAAAGATGAACTCATGGAACCCAATATAGGAATGCGAAAGCAGGGCACTTTTAAGTTGGAAACAGAACCATCCCCAATTATTATCATTTTCAGCATCTACAACTGAATATGCTAATGTGAAAAGATCATCATTAGCATCCTTTGCCACAGCAACCAAAATGCATCCTTTGTATTTATTCTTTATGTGAGTGCCATCTAAGAAAACCAAGGGTCTACATCCATTGATAAAACCAATTGCACATGCATTGAAGTAGATGAATAACCGTTTAAATTTATTACCACTATGATCAATTTCACACTCGACAAAACTTCCAGGATTAGTTTCTTTGATAGCACTACAATACCATCGTAATCTATCATAAGACCCCTCCTCTACACCATGAATGTCATGCATTGTCAATTCCTTCCCTTTCCAAACTCTGTTGTAATTAAGCTCGACCCCATAATCTCTATGAATATCTTTCAACATTGTGTATGGTCGATACGAGGGCTCTCCCCTCAATCTATCAATCACAACATTGGAAACCCAGGCAGCATCAGCTTTAGGATGTCCTCTACTAAGAAGATTGTCATCTCCACAAGTATGTATTAGATTGCATTTTCTAATGCCAACAAGTTTATCAGCTTTATGTCTTGAAGCATATATTCTCCAAGAACAGTTGTTTTCGCTACAGACAAGAATAACCTTCTTATTATCATTCTTTTTATACAAAAACGATCGTCTCATAGCAACTGCATAATTTTTAGCACATTTTCGAAATTCCGTAGCATCCTTGAATATCTGGCCCTCTCCTCGGATGCAATGACTCCAAGCATCTATGGAATTTCTTACCAAACCCACTTCAAGATAGCCATCATTATTAGTCTGTGTCTCTTCTTCAGTTTCAAACCTTATCAATTTAACAATGAGTATAATATCATTGTAAGCATAAAATAATTATAATTAACTTACTATCCATACACCAAAATTAAAGACTTAACCTTTGGGAGAGTACTTTATGTAATATATTAACAAACCTAAACTAAAATTAAAGACTTAACCTTTGGGATGCAATGACTTTACATAATCTCCACGGATGCAATGACTTTACATATGTGCAAGATTCACAAGAAAAAACCACACCCACAATATATTTCCATGATAAATAACTAAACAATCATCAATAATTGTACTCTACAACGACATATCAAGCAAATCAAAAAAATAAATTTTATCATCATTAATATCTACATGCGGAAAAAAAATCAAGGTAGAAATTTTTGACCTCTCGAGACTGTGGGCACTCATGTGATCTTTTTCCACCGCTCTCATATTAATTATTGTCAATCTCATAGACGTGTAAAGATGTACCATAATCCGGACATCATCATCTTCATGCAATGTCACATACATATTTTGATGTGGTGCAAGATATTACAAAAGCACATTTTGTGGAACAATCTCCTCACATTTTCTTCCAAGATTAACAAACAGCTCCATTAGACTGAAGCCATTAAAAATTGAAATCATATAGAGGTCTTCTTTATACTTGCAACTACCCAGAAATGAAAAATTTGAAGATCCAGATCCAGATTCCATTTCTCTAAGAAACTGATCAAAATCTGTGTCACCTGAGTGATTGAGAAATTGCATTGTAAAAGACTATACAATTTCATAATCAATCATAACACGATATCAATTTAAATAAATTTGACAAATTATATTTAATTTCATAACACAACATAAATGAGGAATAATATACTCATTGAAATATTATTGGCCTTTATTTATATTCAAATATTAGAAAATTATCTTCAGGAATTCCAACTTCCAAAAGAGGAAGATATGATTAATAAAATAAATTTTTGAGATGGAGGTGGATTCTTTCCTGTAGTAGTTGGAGTTGGAGGAGCAAGCGTAAGCGATCAAGCCTACACGCGCTATCTCAAGATTTCACCTCCATCTCAAAAAATCCGACCAAAAACCAATAATATATAAATAATGAGATATGTGAAAATTCAATCAAACACGATACGACTAATAGATTAAAAAAGACTATAAAAATTAAAAAAATTTACTCTTTTTTAAGGTAATTGTGTGTCTTCGACTCTGTCTTCGACGGCGACGCTTACTTCACTTTCCTCGTCGGTCGTTTGCTCTCGGTTGATATCTCGCTACTCCCGATCGATGGATCTCGATGGGTATGTTCTTGCTTCAGTCTCCTCCTCGACGTGGATAGGTAGAGCGATAAATTTCACTGGTTAGGGTTTGTTTAGGATGAACATTGTAATGGGAAGAAATAGAGAAGAGGAAAATGGTCGAGCCATCGATTTCCTTGGTTTGGATTTCTTTAGGATGGAGAATCTGTAGGGAAGAAATGGAGATGAGGGAAATGAGGAAGACGAGAATGGTGGGAACGCACTGGTTAGGGTTTTTGCTTTGGATGCATCGTGAACAAATGGAGGAGAAGGTATTGGAGAAAGGGATAACATTTAATAAGGGTAGATTGGTAAATTTATGTATTAGGGAGTTAAAAAAAAGTTTAGGGAGTCAAAACTATTGTTCCCTTGCCAAGGGAGCTGACACAAAGATGATTTTCTGATTAGGGAGTTTTTAATAAGTCNGTCCTCCGGGGATCACGAAACCGCTGAGGATGGCTGTGACGCTGGCTCGCTCCTGTCTTGCAAGACAGAGACCGTTAGAACCCGCCGGGAAAAGTCCTCGGCCAGACACTCCGACGGTCAAGTCAGTACTCAACGGTGGCAAGCGAATGGAAATCAATAGAACAGTAAACAATGCACTATTGCGCGTACCTGAGAGATGCGGAGTGAAAAGGCTTATATAGCCTGGGAAGCTGACAGCTATTGCCCTGCCTGCCACCCTTTGTCTGTAGCGAGCATAAGACATTGCATGTTCGGAGGTGGTAGGATACAGTAATGCATACCTGAATAAGGAAAGGGGCACTGTCAACTTAAATATTAGCGTCGTTCGGCGCCACTCGGCCTGACATCAGTGTATGTGGTCATAGTATGAGGGGACAGGGTATGGCAGGAGGATCAATATATTAGCGGGATACTCGTCGCTTGGGTCAAAATAGTATCAGACATGCGCCGACCCTGTACTGCTTCTAGTAGTCTTGTGTCAAGGAGTGGTTGTTCTGTATGCTAGGTCATGCTAGGGCCGACTGAGGACCCTTAAAAGGAAAGTGTCGACTGGGGGCACTAAGTAAGGAGGCCGACTGAGGGCTTAGGAGATAGGTGCCGACTGAGGGCACTGAGTAATGAGGCTGACTGAGGGTCTAGGAGATAGGTGCCGACTGAGGGTACTGAGTAATGAGGCCGACTGAGGGCCTAAGAGATAGGTGTCGACTGAGGGTACTGAGTAATGAGGCTAACTGAGGGCCTAAGAGATAGTGTCGACTGAGGGCACTGAGTAATGAGGCCGACTAAGGGCCTAGGAGATAGGTGTCGATTGAGGGCACTAAGTAATGAGGCCGACTGAGGGCCTAGGAGATAGGTGCCGACTGAGGGCACTGACTGTGATATATTGGCTAAAACCTCCTCGTGTTCGGGCTTACCCCAGGAGCATGGGCCGCCACGCATCGGCTGGAGCCAATCCTAGAGGGGTAAGAGATTGAGTTAGGCATTATCTGAATACATGGGACGCCATGCGTCCGACTGGGAGCCTCCGGAGAGGAGCGCGAGGTCATGCCCGCGAGAGAATCTAAACGATGACCTGGGTCTATTCCTTCGTATTCCCGAGAGAGCTAGGTCGGGTCGCCTGTATGGGCCTTCCATCCCATGGGCTCCCGAAGCCCGTGGATCTATCCTCTGTTGACTAGGCACCAGGCTGTCGGGCCAGGCTACACCTAAATTGGCCCGGGATCACTATTCTTTCTATTTTATCCCTCTTGTCAAATTTATCTTTTACTCCTTTTTTTTTCTCTCTCTTTTTTTTCCTCCAATCTCTCCTCTTTCCTTTCTCTCTCTATGCATGCATGCATAAGAGACTTCCATAGGGTACGAATCCTGAGACGTTGGGCTTCTAGAATGCCTACCGCGAGCGCTTCCCGATTTACCCTAGCGGCCGGTAGAAAACTTTCGTGGGACGGGGCTGATTGCCTGAGGTTGGAAAAACCTCGTTAATCAATTTTTTTTCTATGCATGCATGCATGCATAACTATTCTCGTTGCAGCCTCAAGAATTCACTGGATCTAAAATGGATCAGATCAAACCTATCTAGAAACCTCTGATTATACTTATCTCAGTTCATGTAAATTGTTGAGGTAGCAAGAAATTCAAATATTCTATCTATGTTTATTTCGACTTCTCCGAATGTGTTAAAATGTAATAAGGAAGAATCGACAAAAACTCCACGTTGGGCCTAATATGGATCATATTTGGCCGAATGTGAGGGTTTTTGTTGATTGAATGAAACCTACTAATGGACTTAGAGAGCTCTGGTTGTATCCATTTTGGTTCCAGCGGATTTCTACGGCTGGAAGAAGTTCAAATGTGCTATTCATTATTTATTTCGACTTTTCTGAAAGTATTTGACAAAAACCACCACATTGGGCTGATATATGACTCGATGTAGGTTTGATATGGATCATATTAGGCATAATATATTAGGCATAATGTGAGCCTAATATGGAATCATATAAGGCATAACGTGGGGGTTTCCGATACTTTCTTATTACATTTTCGGAGAAGTCGAATCAAATAATAAATAATATATTTGAACTCCTTACAATCTCAGAAATCCACAAGACTTGAAATGGTTGTAATATGAGATTGCTACGTCAGTTAGTGAATTTTGACCAGTACTCACTTATTGACCAGTATACATTTATTGATCTAAATAGGTTCGATCGAATCTATTTTAAGTTCTATGAATTTCTGAGAAGGTAAGGAGTTAAACAATACCCTCCCTTGCATATTTTAACTTCTCCAAAAATATTAAATTATTTTTTTTTTAAAATTTAAATTTTAAATCGAATCTAATATGAATTATATCATTTTCTTATTAAATCTATGAATATTTATATGTAGAAAGAGGGGACAGTGAAGAGTGAATAAATTTCCGTTTTTACTCATTTCTCTGCATTCGGTGGGAACCACGGTAACAAAGGATTGCGTATTTTTCGAGGGTGATATAAATAAGACCAAACCAGTGGCAGTTTCGTAATTCTACAACAAGCGAGGTTATAATAGATAGTTCCTCGAATCCAGTCCCGTGACAATTTTACCCATCGCGTCCCAGACGCTTTCTATACACAAACATTTCTGTTGCCCCATTTCGTACTCGCGTCTCAGCATTCCGTGGGACCCGCGGTAACAAGGACTGTGTATCAGTGTAAAAAATCGAGTGTACGTGTATTTTTTTCTTATCGAAACCAAACGGCTAGTGTTAAAAAATTGACCAATTTCATCGATTTTTCTTTATTCAAAATAATATTTTTTTATTATTTAATAAAAATTGACGTGCCGTTAAATGTACTACGTCGCGCAACTACGACGAGCAGCTTGTGCCGTGAGCATTTCGAGGAGATTGGAAGAAGAGAGAAAGGCGGAGACGAACCCGGTAGCTTTTCCCCTTTTCCCCACGGAAATGCCCTTCGATTTCGTTCCGCATTGCTCTCCATCTGCGCTCTACCCTCCTCGATAACCTTTTCCTCTTTCATTTCCCACTTTGCTAGGGCTTAATGCTGTGAATCCTCAGATCTTGGCCAGGCCGACCTTCGAAGGCGTGATCGGAGTCGATTAAAGGGTTCAGCCCGGAAGGTGAGTTTTTTTTCTTGTGGTTTGCATGAATTGCATCTGATTCGTTTGTGTTGGAGGGGAAAAAAAGGATTTTTGTTCTGTCTTCGTTTGTTGTGTTTTTTTTTTCCGTTGAAGGGGCGATGTGAAATGGGGTTAAATTGCGTTTTCAGAGTGTTTCATGTACAGATCTGGAGGAAGGTGTTTCGGTTAGTGTATGAAAGGGAACTTGAGCTGCGTGTGAGTGGGAGTGATCGTGTATTCCTTCGATCGAGCGGATGATGCTCAGATCCTCACTCAATTGTCAAGGTTCCCTCATTTTAGCGATCACTCCCACTCAAGATAGGACAAATGTTCTTTGTTTTTTTAGCTCATTTGGCCTGCATAAAATGTGTATCTCATCTAATTTTTCTCGTCAAAGAATGTTGAAGAGTTTTTTAGTATGACACCAAAATATCCGTCTTCTTGATCTTTGTTCTCTTATTGTGAATTCAACTGGACCATCTTTGAAGGAAAGGTCATTGCTTAAGCCATTTTAGAAAGAAAGCACATTGTTAAAAAGAATAGATATATAGTAACAAGAACAAACTAAGCGTACTATTAGAGCTAATTAAAATTTATCTCTGATTTGTTTCACTTTAGATTTTTTTTTTTTGTTGACATTTTGGCTGTCTAGGATGATAATTTTATCTCCTTCCATCTATGGATGCATAAGCATACAAGTCATTAGTCAAAGAACTAAAGTTCACATTGTTCTCTCTTACTTATGATATCCATGTTATTTTCCTAATGTCAGCTTTTTACTGGTTCCGAATTGTTTATGATGGAAAAAAATTTTAATCAATGCCATTGCAGTTTTCATAATCCCTTTTTTTAATGCATTACTTTGTCAATGATGTCCGTTGTCTTATGATGCGGACTCTACAAATCTTTTATGAACTAAAAAGTCACACCGTAATTCTCTTGTGTGTATGATATCCATGCTATTTTCCTAATGACTACTTTTCACTGGATCTTTGAAAAATTTATGGCACAAAGAAATTTTTTTTATTGTTGTTAGTAAAGTTTAAATAATCTCTTCTTTTAGATGCATCATTTTGTTGATGGTTTTCATTGTCTTATGATCCAGAGACTAGAAATCTTTTATGAGCATGTCTACTTTCTATAAACTTTCGTTTTATTTATTCTTCATCACGCTTTGTAACTAGATGTTCAAATAACTATTTTTCACTTGCTCTTTAACAAATAAACTTCAGGCTAGCATTATTGTTTTGATTTTATGCTCCAAGGATTGACCAGTATATTCTGGATAACTATGCTGGAAAATATATTGTAAAACTTCCACTCTTCTGTATGCTATATTTTCTTTTTAAGTTATAAAAGAATCCATAATCTGATAAGCTATTAATTATTTAGTCCTCCTATACTTTAAGGGTGTCTGTACAATTTCTACTATTGCTAGACAAGGTTCGTTACAGGGATACAAGTCTTTAACATAGGAAGCAATTAGTTACTTGATTATTGAGCTTTTCAATTATATGTGGATTTCTCGCAGAAGGATAGCAAACTTTCATAAAAATGAGCAACTATAAATTGGGTGTAGAAGTTGCAAGTGCCCATGACCTCATGCCTAAGGATGGGCAGGGTTCGTCCAATCCATTCGTGGAGCTTCATTTTGATGGTCAGAAGTTCCAAACAACAATCAAAGAAAAAGATCTTAATCCTGTATGGAATGAGTGCTTCTACTTCAATATTGCAGATCCTACCTTGCTCCCTGAGCTTGCTCTTGAAGCTTCTGTGTACAACATGAACAAAGCCACACATTCCAGGTCATTCCTTGGCAAGGTTCGCATTTCTGGAACCTCTTTGTACTCCATGCTGAAGCTGTTGTACTCCACTTTCCACTGGAAAAACGTGGAATATTTTCACGCGTTAAAGGAGAACTTGGACTTAAAGTGTTCCTGATTGATGACCCTTCTATAAAAGCTTCTAATCCTCTGTCAGCTACCGATCCTTATATGAGCAATGTCTCTCCAAGTTTAGCTCATGAAGTTCTTTCCCAAGTCCCCCCAGTTATACATACAAATCCACCTGCAGAAAACAGACATGAGTCAAGTCATACCTTTCACAGTATCCCAAAAGAGGTCTATGAGCACCAATCATCTGCTCCAATCAGCGAACCAGTTAGGTATGTGGCTGATCCTATGAAACCTGAGCCTCCACCTCCCAGAATTATTAGGATGCACTCAGGACCATCCTCACAACAGCCAGTGGACTTTGCTCTAAAAGAAACTAGACCTTTCCTGGGTGGGGCCAGATTGTTGGAGGCCGTGTTATTCGTGCTGAGAAGCCTTCTAGTACATATGATCTTGTGGAGCAAATGCACTATCTTTTGTTCGTGTTGTGAAGGCACGAGATTTACCGACCATGGATATTACTGGAAGCCTTGATCCTTATGTTGAAGTGAGAGTAGGTAATTACAAGGGAATCACAAAACATTTTGAGAAGAATCAGAACCCAGAATGGAATGAAGTATTTGCATTTGCTAGGGAAAGGATGCAGGCATCAATTCTTGATGTTGTGGTCAAAGACAAAGATCTGCTCAGGATGACTTTGTTGGATTGGTACGTCTTGATTTAAATGATGTTCCCATACGCGTTCCACCAGATAGCCCATTAGCTCCAGAGTGGTATCGGCTTGAGGACAAGAAAAATGAAAAAAACAAAAGGTGAACTCATGCTCGCAGTTTGGATAGGAACCCAAGCGGATGAAGCATTTCCTGAGGCATGGCACTCCGATGCAGCTGCACATGTTGATGCCTCTGCTGTTGGCTCTCACATCAGGTCAAAAGTGTATCATGCACCTAGGCTGTGGTACGTTCGTGTCAACATCGTCGAGGCACAAGATGTTATCATCGCTGATAAGACCCGCTTTCCTGATATTTATGTTAAGGCACAGCTAGGAAATCAGATATTGAGGACAAGAACAGTTCAGGCACGGACATTTAATGCTTTCTGGAATGAAGACCACATGTTTGTGGCTGCTGAACCATTTGAGGATCACCTCATTCTTTCTGTGGAAGATCGTGTGGGGCCAAATAAAGATGAGGTGATTGGTCGTGTTGCTATTCCTTTGGCAGTAATTGAGAAGCGAGCTGATGATCGCATTGTCCATGGTCGGTGGTTCAATCTTGAGAGGCCTGTTGCAATTGATGTGGATCAGATCAAGAAGGATAAGTTTTCTAGCAGGATTCACCTCCGTGTTTGTTTGGATGGAGGATATCATGTGCTTGATGAGTCCACCCACTACAGTAGCGACCTTAGACCAACAGCAAAGCAGCTTTGGAAGCCATCGATTGGGTTGCTTGAGCTTGGCATACTCAAAGCAGAAGGGCTTCATCCTATGAAGACCCGAGAAGGAAAGGGGACATCAGATACCTATTGTGTAGCCAAGTATGGCCAGAAATGGGTACGGACCCGTACCATCATAAATGGCCTATCCCCGAGATACAATGAGCAGTATACATGGGAAGTTTTTGATCCAGATACAGTTCTTACAGTTGGTGTGTTTGACAATCGCCAATTAGGAGAGAAGAGCCCTAATGGTAACAAAGATGCTACAATTGGCAAGGTTCGCATACGTCTTTCAACCCTTGAAACAGGCCGTGTGTACACACATGCATACCCTCTTCTTGTTTTACATCCTTCTGGTGTCAAGAAGATGGGTGAGCTCCACCTTGCTTTACGGTTCTCGTCTACATCATTGATTAACATGATGTACATGTACTCAAAACCTTTGCTGCCCAAGATGCATTACATACGGCCTCTAACCATGATGCAACAAGATATGCTGCGGCACCAAGCTGTTCAGATTGTAGCTGCTCGACTTAACCGAATGGAGCCTCCCCTCAGAAAGGAAGTTGTTGAGTACATGTCTGATGTCAACTCCCATCTATGGAGCATGCGTCGAAGCAAAGCTAATTTCTTCAGGCTTATGTCAGTTTTCTCAGGTGTTTTTGCAGTGAGCAAATGGTTCGGAGATGTTTGTACGTGGAGGAACCCCATCACCACTGTACTGGTGCACATTCTGTTCTTAATGCTCGTCTGCTTCCCAGAACTGATACTTCCTACAATATTTCTCTACATGTTCCTGATTGGCATTTGGAACTACCGCTATCGACCTCGTTATCCTCCACACATGAACACCAAAATTTCACATGCAGAAGCTGTGAATCCAGATGAGCTCGACGAGGAGTTCGATACCTTCCCTTCCGGCAGGTCTGTAGAGCTTGTTCGACTGAGGTACGATCGGCTAAGGAGCGTTGCTGGAAGGATGCAAATCGTGGTCGGTGACTTAGCAACTCAAGGAGAGAGGATCCAGTCATTGCTTAGCTGGAGAGATCCTCGGGCCACTGCAATATTTGTGGTTTTCTGCTTGATGGCCGCGCTTGTGTTTTATGTGACCCCATTGCAGGTGTTGGCTGCCCTAGCCGGTTTCTATGTGATGCGGCACCCAAGATTCCGATACAGGATGCCTTCTGCACCAATAAATTTCTTCAGGAGGTTGCCAGCAAGGACCGATAGTATGCTTTAAATAACTAGTCGCAAGTGAGATCTCTAGTGATGATTTCCTCTGTTATGTATCTTTTGTGGACTTTGGATTGTGTCGAAAGTCTTTTAAGTAGTCTCAAGTTAGATCCTCTAGTGATGGTTTCTTCTCTTATGTATCTTTTGTGGACTTTGTCCTGCAATAAACCACTATTGTGTTTATCTCGCCACAATTGGTGCTTGCTTCTAGCCCTTGGATCAATGAGTTTGAATAGAGTTAAACCCATCATCATGGGTAGGAATGACAGGAATGGATGCACTCAAGAAACTTAAATTCCACTGATGTGAGATTTTTCTTCTGATGATTGTGAATAAAAACATTGATTTGTGTAAATAGCATGATAAGAAACTTATAATTCTTATACCTGCTCTTGAAAGTTGTCTCATTTACATTTGAATATCTTAATTCGCTATTGGTGGTATCTGAATCTCATATCGATCTTTTGAGTATGAATTGATTCAACAAGTAATTAATTTGAAGAGGGTGGATGAAGCTTTATCCATGGTGGTTTAGAGAATGATTCTGTCGATTGTAGTCGAGTTAAAAACGAATCTACCATCCATGCTCCAGTAGTTCCTAAACAACGGTGGTTGAAGCCTCAACAACATTGTAGAGTGATTTCAAGTGAGACACTTGTGGCTTTCGGAATTGATCCCGACCTTACTTACAGGTAGCTCGTCCAGTCAGCCTGGCACAGAAAAGGTCCAACAGAAGGGCCGACGAAGACCTCACCAGGGGATTCCAAGAGCCAGGAAATCCCCCGATGCACTAACCGACCGATCCCGGGGCAGGGTCGGTCGGGTCGACCCCGAGCATCTCCTCACTCGGTCGACTACACCCGTACCCCGATCCGGATTTGGGTGGGACAATCCAGTCGGACGCGTGGTGGCCCACGCTCCCTCAGCATTCCGTGGATATGACAACCCACAGAACCGAGATAGAGTCAGACAGACACAGCCCAACAAACCCCCGACTCAGGGCGTACCCCGCGCCTCAACTCTCCCAGTCGGATGCATGGCGACCCACGCTCCCTGGCCATTACCCGACCCGGGCCTTGACACTCGGACCCGCCAGTCGGCGCTCGGGCTACGAGCTAGATCGCCCCTACGCCGCCCTATGTCATTTCATCCGGGGTATGATCTTGATGTCGGGGTAATACGCGCCTTGCCCATGTATGACACCCCTCAGTTATCCTGCCGATTCAGTACCATCGTATTGCCCAAGCACCCCGCGCCATGCTGTGGTACTTGTTGGACCTTGGATGGCTAGAGGGGGGTGTGAATAGCCAGACACACAAATTACTTCGCTTCTTTGAAACTTTCTTTCTGCGATCAAAGTTAGCAGCGGAAATAAAACACAGAAAGAACTAAACAGAAATAAACAGAGCAAACCAGTCGCTAACACGGAGGGTTTACAAGGTTCGAAAATAACTTGCCTCTACTCCTTGGCGTGCCCGTGAGGTGGGTGATCCCTTGATCATCGACAGATCAAGCCCCGGAACTCCGGATATAAAAGCCTCCTTCTAGGTGGAGTAATCTCTCCACAATCGTCTCAAGATGATAACAGTTAAGCGCAGAGACACGAGAAGAAAACTCACAAAGATGTAGCAAGAACACTCAAGTACGAAGACTACACAGAGAGCTCAAACAACTCAGCGAAACCCACAGCAAAACCCTTGCTTGTTTCCTGTCTGTTCTTTATAGCTCCTCTGCTTCCCAGCTTCTTCTTAAGCTTTGGCTCATCGTCGCCAGACTCCATCAGCACCCACTGAACTACAGCCTGACCCACTGACCTCCACTGAGCGCTCAGTCCACTGAAGACCTCTTCAGCTAAGCCTCCAGTCAGTCGCCAGCCGCGCTAGAAGCCGTTGAGACCTGGAAACATAAAACAGACAAACCTGTCACGGTGAAAGTTGCCATTGACTCTTCTCCTTGGTTTGTATCGTCCCTGCAACGTCTGCACACTCAACAGAAGCTTAGCACAACAAATCAAAAGAAATTAGCAGAGTAACAGAAGAGATCAGAGTGATTAAGAGCGATCTGACAACGTTTTCAAATTAAAGTTCAGACACTGATTGGTCACCGGACCGATCAGTGATGACCCTGATCGATTAGGTCACATCCTGATCGATCCAGTGACTCCCTGATCGGTCACACTGACCGATCAGGGATCGTGGATCGGTCACACTGACCGATCCATCAGCTTGTTGGGCTTTCAAGTCACTACCCGCAGCTTTTCCCAATCAAAAGCACCTGATCGGTCACCTGATCGATCAGGTTGTGCCCTGATCGGTCTGGTGACCGATCAGGTCACTCCCTGACCGATCAGGAGCCATCCTGATCGGTCCAGGAGGACCTTGATCGGTCCAAGTGACCGATCAGGGTTCTCCAGCCTCTCTCTGATCCTTTCTTCTGATCGTTCAACAGAACGATCAGAAACCACACAGAAACATTCTGATCTCTCTCTGATCGTTCACCAGAACGATCAGACATCCCTGGATCGGTCACCAAACCGATCCACAACAAGGAGTTAGTGCCAACTCCTTGATCGGTCTCCAGACCGATCCAGCTCCGACCAATTTAACCCTAAGTCCAGAGAACAGACTCCCTAGCCTTTTCTGACTCATGCTCAGTCCCCCGGACCAAGACTCCGTGCCCAGCTTCACTCACCGGGACATCATTCAACCTAGCTTCACTCACTAGGACCTGGCTTCACTCACCAGGGTTTCGGTCACCTAGCTTCACTTGCTAGGACCCGGCTTCACTCACCGGGATTTCATTCACCTAGCTTCACTCGCTAGGACCCGGCTTCACTCACTGGGATTTCAGTCACGCCGCTTCACTCACCGGGACCCGGCTTCACTCATCGGGATTTCATTTACCTAGCTTCACTCGCTAGGACCCGGCTTCACTCACCGGGATCCGGCTTCACTCACTGGGACCCGACTTCACTTACCGGGATTTTCATCACCCGACTTCACTCATCGGGACCCGACTTCACTCACCGGGATTTCCGTCACCTGGCTTCACTCACCAGGACCCGGCTTCACTCACCGAGATTTCCATCCACTTAGCTTCACTCGCTAGGACCTGGCTTCACTCACCAGGGTTTTCTGCCCAGTCCCCGACCAGGACTTAAGCCGGATTTACTCACTCACCTAAACTTAAATCGGTGTCAACACCAAAACAACAATTAGGTCAGACTACATCAACAATCTCCCCTTTTTTGTTGTTTGACAACCCGATTCTAAGTTTAGGTATTAACAATCAATCGAAGTCAATTATCGTAAGGGAATCAAAGTCCTCCCCCTACAATAATTAAATTTGTAACAAACCCAATAAAACCTAAACTTAATCAACCATTCTCTCCCCCTTTATCAAACATCGAAAAGGGTATTGTTATTAAGTTTAAACATACCTCCCCCTTAAACAAAGGCCTCTCACCAAACCCAAAATAAAACGAAGTATAATTTTTGAATTGCATATGAGAGGTATATACCATAAATGTATCATGGCAACAATGTAATGCATCATACGGCAATATGTAATGCACTTGTATCAGACAGATAGTCCTGATTGGTCTCCTTGACCGTTCAGGATGAGGCCTGATCGGTCTGTGGACCGATCAGATTCAGATAAATTCTAAAATTCTGATATCAGACTGCATTAACAATTCGATATTTCAGAAACAGGTTTGTTTAACTAAAACTCATCCGACCACACGAGTGTAGACTACATTAACAATAGGTATTTCAGAAAAATTTCTGAAACACGATATGAGTTTCTTGACTAAAAGATATTCCTCATCAAGGAACAAGAGTCATGATTCAAACAACCCTTTCTTATGGATTTAACAAAAAAAAAAATTCTAACACAGGTTTATATCAAATCAGTATTAGGTTTGTTCCAAGTATGTCTTAACCATAAACCTAATTCTTAGTTCTATTGATAATTTACCAATTTTGATGAAAGGGAATCGGACAGTTGATCGGACTGAGGAGTTTTTGGACCATTCAAGGAGTTCCCTGATCAGAACTGATCTGATCGGTCACCAGACCGATCAGAGGGATCCCTGATCGGTCACGATGACCAATCAGGGTGAGTCCTGATCGGTCGGTGGACCGATCTGGTTCGATACAGAGAGTTTCTCAGTTCACCAACCGATCAAATTTCAGAAACAAGGTTTCAGAAACTCTGATATGTTTCAGAACCAAGTTTGTTTCAACTCTCAACCACTCCTAATACAATTAGATTCAATCCCTTTGATCCTAGAGGTGTTCATTTAACTGAAATTTTTCCTTCACTAAGAGTCAAGAATCCTTATGGATTTAATAATATTTCAAAACAGATTGGTATTTTCAAGTGTGTTCAAAATATGTATCAAGTCCATAATTCCTAAATTTGTCTATCAGGTTTGTATCAAAGTATGATCAGTATGTTCTAATTTTGATCGGTTTGTATCAGAATTTTGTACATTGCTCACAAATACAAATGAAAACAAACTTCCGAAAAGAAAAATTCAATGTATCTACATTGTATAGGGAATTCAAGTGTTCTATTGATTTAAATCTAATCACCTAAATTAAAAAAAAACTTTCCCATGAGTAGTACATGATCATCCATTAAGTGAAGGAACTGGTATCATAAGAACCACATCCTAACTAGGAATGGTCATGTGTTTGGAGCACCAATTATCAACAACCCATGTTAATAGATGCTCCCCCTCAACCAATGCCTACACAATTCGAAATATGAAGGTTTTAGGTACCCAAATTTTGGGACCTAATGCATCTACAATGAAGGTCTTAGGCACCCATGCCTTAGTCATTTTCTTCTTAAGTCCATGAACCCTAGAATCATTTGGTGATCTAATATGGGTTCTAGACATTAATGACACAAAGGTTGGTTCTTTAGGTCGGTAACCTATACCGGCCTTGTTATAAACTGCTCTTTGAGAATTAAGGATCATATCTAAAGTTTTGGAGCTAGTTGAAAATTTCTCAAGAATATTCTTGAGGTTTTCAACTTCGCTCTTCAAGTCCTTATTTTCATCCTCAAGAGTCTTAATATACAAGTCATCAATATCATGATCCTTAGGTGTTTTCAATTGTTCTATTTCTAATTTTAAAACCTGTTGGTGCAGGAAGCACCATATCGAACCTTGTTTTGATATTGGCAAAGGATTCAAAGTTAAGTGTTTCTTGTTTTCTAACAAGTTAATCTAGTGTGCAGGAAAAGCCCTAGCGAAGGACTACTAGGCACTGGCAAAGGAATGCCAGGAAAACAAGCCCTAGCGAAGGACTGCTAGGCACTGGCGAAGGAATGCCAGGAAAACAAGCCCTAGCGAAGGACCGCTAGGCACTGGCGAAGGAATGCCAGAGTCAAAAGCCCTAGCGTAGGACTGCTAGGCGCCAGGCGAAGGACAGTCTGGGATTGAAGCCCTAGCGAAGGAATGCTAGGCACCGAGCGAAGGGCAGCTCGGTATCCAAGACCTGACAAAGGACCGTCAGGCAAAAGTCCAACCAGAGGAACGGTTGGCATCAGGTAAATTCTCCCGAGTGGAGTAGGTGAGGACGCGTTCCCCGTCGAGGGAACAGTAGGCGTCGGTTCGACCTAGGGCTCCATTTTGGAGACCAAAATCAGAACCAAGACAGCTAAGGCTGTATAAAATAATAATATAATTGCTATTTGGACTAACCCTGGATGCAGGATCGAAGGACTGAGTATCTGCAGCTCAGAGAGCCTCAAAGGAGTGAGGCAGAAGCTGAGCAGGGCGCCCCGGATGATCCGGGCGCCCCCAAGGTCAACCCAAGTCTGCAAGAAGTGAAAACACACCTCAACGCGCCTCGACAGCTACATTCGGGCGCCGGTGCTGGCGCCCCGGATGCTCCGGGCGCCCCGCCTGTCGCGGGCGCCCCGCCTGTCGCGGGCGCCCCGCCTGTCGCGGGCGCCCCGCCTGTCGCGGGCGCCCCGCGGCGGGCGCCCGGTGTCGCGGGCGCCCCGCGTGTCGCGGGCGCCCCGCGTGTCGCGGGCGCCCCGCGTGTCGCGGGCGCCCCGCGTGTCGCGGGCGCCCCGCGTGTCGCGGGCGCCCCCACTGCCAGCTGCCGAAGCGAGCCCTTGCGAAGCCGAGAAGATAAAGCTTTGACCGGTCAATGTGGGCGCCCCGAGCGCTCCCAGGTGCCCCGGTCAAAGCGGATCCAGAGGATCAGACGCGACCGAGAGCTCTGCGGATCAGAAGCCACGTGGGGGCGCCCCCGACGTCCCGGGCGCCCCCTGGCCCTATATAAAGGGCCCTCGACCAAGGCTTCCAAACAACTCTTCTCTCAACGCCCCAAAGATCTTCTACGCTCGTGCCTTGCTCCGGAAACACTCCAACTCGAGCCGACGACGTCCCGCTGCCCCGAAAGAGTCAATCCACTCCGGACGTCGGTAACGAAGATCGAATTTTTTATTATTATTGTTAGTGCACTTACTTGTAATAAATTATTGTAAACTGATTTGCGCGTATATAGAATTGCCCAAAGTAAACGGTCAACGACCGTGGGCCTTGGAGTATGAGTCGACACAGGCTCTGAACCAAGTAAATCGACTCTGTCTTTGTGCTGTGATTGTTTTATTTTATTTCCGCTGCGTACGTGCTCTTTACGAAAATCCGAACGATTTCCGATATTCACCCCCCTCTATCGGTTTTCACGATCCTACAAGTGGTGTCAGAGCGGGGAAGCTCAAATTTGGTGCAACCACCAATTTGAGAGTTTTTTTCGGATTTATGAATTTTTTTATTTTTATTTCTTTTCTTTTTGTTAATCAACATCACTCGAACAGTCTCGCTTTTTATTTTCAAATAAATAATATCTGTAGGTGGATTTAAAATATCCTTACGCCTTTTTCAATTTTGAATTCTCATTTTTTCACTATAAGTCAAAATTAATAAAACGAACAATTTTTGAAAATTTATCACAAACTTTCTTTTATTATTATTTTAATATTTTTCTCGAAATTCGTGCAATATTTTTTTTTGGCTATTTCTTCTTTCTCTCGCACTACTAATCCAAGACCAAGTCTTGGTACACTTTTGTTGTTTCTTTTTGTGTGCAAGAGGTTATTTTAAATGGCCAACCAAGAGTGGAACAGTGCTCGTCCACCGCTATTCTCCGGCGAGAACTTCAGCTTTTGGAGAAGACAAAT
The DNA here is from genome assembly GCA_024364735.1 of Boesenbergia rotunda. Classification (NCBI taxonomy): domain Eukaryota; kingdom Viridiplantae; phylum Streptophyta; class Magnoliopsida; order Zingiberales; family Zingiberaceae; genus Boesenbergia; species Boesenbergia rotunda. Next base: position 84,169 of record JAGFNQ010009979.1, read on the forward strand.
GGAGACCCTTCTGAAGGCCCACATGGAATTATGGCGGATCATCCAAACGGGATTCTCCTTTCCCGTGGAAGATGAGTTGTCAATCGAGTGGGACAAACTGGATGAACAAACCCTCAACCAAATCGAGATCGATGCAAGGGTAACATCAATAATACAGTGTGGCCTAACCAAGGAGCAACTCGAACTAGTAGGTACATTCAGATGTGTGAGAGAGATTTGGGAGAAATTGATTAACCTTCATCAAGAGATCTCAGATGAAGAAGAGGATCAGGTAAGTTATCTTGCCCTCTCGGTCCAAGCACAGACAGCCGAGTCAGAGTCTGAACCTGAATCCAAAGTCGAAATCGAACCAGAGTCAGAAGACGACTTGGCTGAGACAAAAATGGTAACCGATTTCGAATCTTCTTTTAAATTAGAATTAAATAATCAAACAGATACTGTAATGGTCGAGGAAGGTATAGTTTTCATTGCAGGGAAAACTCCAAGAGAACTGCAAAAGAGACCTCAACCAGTACCTGAGTCCAACTCAGACTCAGAATCTGATGATGAAGAAGGGAATCCTCTGAAATTGGTCCGGTTGGCTCACTACTGCTACAAAATGTCGAAGAAACAATCAAGAAGAAGAAAAATGGCTAGAATCAAGGGGGAGATTCCTAACCAGGAATCAAAAGGTAAATTTACAGTATTTGAAAATCTAATATTTACCTTGATTAATGTGATTAACTCATCTAAAGTAGTTAAGGCAAATTTTAGGAAATTGAAACAAGAAAGTGAAATCCTGAAACATAAGGTCAATATGTTAGAAAATCCAGAAATTTCTCCTCACTATGATCTTACCTAGAGTTCTTTTGCTATTCATAGGACTAGAAATAGGACCTGATTAATTGAAACTTGAACAACCTAGTATTAGGACAAGGTTTGATGATAGTACGTTAGGGAAGCCTGACTAAGGAATCAAGTAGGGTAAGGAGTACCTTATTTGGTCTTTTTAGTCCGGTGGAACTCGTCGAAGCTACCTCTCTGAATCCTAAGCTAGTTAGACCAGAGTATCTCAAACAATGATTTGAAAATGATCTTTCTTTAAAAGGCTTTGTCTAGGAAAGGGTTGTTGATCCAATAAAGCTACGGCCAAATAAGGCCTCTGTGCCTCGCCAAGACCTGGAAGCCAATTATCGAAACTCACTTTTAAATTATTATTTGTTAAACTCGAATCTAACACAAGCTTCAATTAAATCTTAACTAAATCAATTAAATTCAATCAAATCTTAATTAAATCAATTAAATTCAATTAAATCTTAACTAAGTCAATTAAATTCAATTAAATCTTAATTAAATCAAAATAATTCAAATCAAATTCAAATTAATTCAATTAAATCAAATTTAAAATTCAAATTTAATTCAACTGAACAACTTTCAAAATTTAATTCAACTGAACAAACTTAATCCTCTAAATTTTAATTTTCTCAAAAATCAAATTTAACCTTTTAAAACTAAGGTTTAATGTTTCAAAATTAACCATTTGTTTAAAAAAAAATATCTGTCTCATAAAAACCCATAAGGTTAACATGCTTGATCACGTAGAACTGGCTGAGACATCTAGGACCTAAAAGCATAATTCACCATCCTTTTAAACAAAAAAATGTTTTCAAAAGTTATTCAATTATCTCTATCTTTCAAATTAATTCAGGTTACTGTACCCTACTTTTTCATTTCTATTTTTTTTTTCAAAATATTGAATTTCATGTTAAATATCACAATAGAATCTAGGGCTTGTTTGATTTAGTTATTAATTGGTCAAACATAGTCAAACCTAGTCAACATAGTCAAACATGGATAACACTGAAGTCCCCTAGGACATTAGATTGTGTTAAACCGTACAGGGGGAGTGGTTTATTCTTTTTAATTTTCTTTCAAAATATCTTTGAAAAATTATTATCATTTCAAAATGGTTTTTGAAAACTATACTATCATACCAAATTGTGTTTTCAAAAATCTATCTCCTTGAAAATTATCATACTCAAAAGGCATGTTCAAAATTATTCCTTTAATTTTAACAAACCCTAAAGACTAAGAGGGGGATTAACTTGTGGTCAACAAGCCTCCCGGGACTGTGTGAGATTTAGGGGGAATTCAAATTAAAAGAAGAAGTTTTATGCCTTCAAATAATCACTATACTTTTCAAAATTGTGCTTTACAAAAATCATTATCATTTCAAAATGTTTTTCGAAAAAGGGGCTTATGTTTGAAAATTATCTTCATTTCAAATTGAATTTCCTAAAATTATATTACCGTACTGATATTCAAAACTATTCTTTTGATTTTAATAATCCCTAAAGACACAGAGGAAGGTCCACTTCATGATCCATAAGGACTCCTAGGATGTGTCAAATTTAGGGGGAGTTTGAGTCAAGATAAGAATTTCTGAAATGTGTTTATTAATTATTTTTTTAAGTTATTAGACAATTCTTATAATTTAAATCAAACCTTAAGACTCAGAGGAAGATCGCTTGTAGTCAACAAGCTTCCTAGGACTGGGTCAAGTTTAGGGGGAGATTAAATTAAAAGAATTAATGAATTATATGTTTTCATGCACTGCACGTTTAAAATCCTTTTGAAAACTTAAATAATTTTTCTTTCAAAATACTATTATTTTATTTTTTATTTTTTTTATTTTTTTTTCTTTTGGAAATAGTTGGAGAATTTCCAGGACACTTTGGAAACTGTCCTTGTAGTTAACAAAGTTTCCTAGGATTGTGTCAGACTGGAAAAGTAACCAAAGCAAGTAAAAAATTATGCGTTAAAAACAATACTTTCGTAAGTGCTTTCAAAAGATAATTTTCTCTAATATTATAAAAGCACTTATAGTTTTTAATGCACAATCTTTTTATATCTTCAAAAATGCACAATATCTTTCAAAAGTACTTTTACTTTTCAAAATATAATGTTTTCAAAAGTACTAATATATTCAAGGCAATAGTGTTCTAAGTGAATGGATTTTCTAAAAGACTTGCCTACAAAAATAATTTTTTTTAAGTGCCTTTCAAAGTGGAGTTTTGGTGCATGTTAAGCTTTTGCTATGCTTTCAAAAATTATGCTAAGTATTTTTATGTTTTCAAAACTCATAGGCTCTGATACACAAATTTTAAATTTTTTAAAACATATATATTTTTTAAAGTTCCTTATTGATATATGGCTAAGGAGAATAATTTCACATTAAGGGGGAGAGATTGGAAAGGAGAGAAAATGCTAAAAAAAATTTCTCCTGTCTTTCAAAAAGTAAAGTTCTTGTCTTTCAAAGTTAAATATTTTTGAAAATTAACTGTACTTGATTTCAAAAGATCATTTTTCGAATATTAGCTTTGCTTAAGTACATCTTTTGGAAAATCAACTTTACTGGCTGGTAAGGAAATTTTCTAAGTAAAAATTCAAACTCTCTTGAAAATTTTCCAACTCCAAACATTTTCTAACTTAAAAAGGTTCTCTTGAAAGTTTCTAAGTAATAAAAATTGAATCATCTGAACTTAGAAAATTTTCTTTCAACCCCGCAATTTTCTAAGTATTAGAAATTTGGCGTCAAAATTTTGCCTAAATAAAATTCCTTTTTGCAAAGCCAAGTAAAAGTTATGTTACAAAATTTAGGGTTTTAAATTTTTACCTTGTTCACCCATGTTTGTTTTTGATATATGTCAAAGGGGGAGAAAAGGTCAAGGTTAAGAGTGTTATAACACTAGTATTCAGGGTTTCAGGGTTTTAGGGGGAGTATAGAAATCTTTTACACTTATACTGTTCATACTCCTTCTTTTCTTAACTGTTATATGTCTTTACTTAACTTTGAATTGTGTTGCCATAAATCAAAAAGGGGGAGATTGTTGGTGCAGGAAGCACCATATCGAACCTTGTTTTGATATTGGCAAAGGATTCAAAGTTAAGTGTTTCTTGTTTTCTAACAAGTTAATCTAGTGTGCAGGAAAAACCCTAGCGAAGGACTGCTAGGCACTGGCGAAGGAATGCCAGGAAAACAAGCCCTGCTAGGCACTGGCGAAGGAATGCCAGGAAAACAAGCCCTAGCGAAGGACCGCTAGGCACTGGCGAAGGAATGCCAGAGTCAAAAGCCCTAGCATAGGACTGCTAGGCGCCAGGCGAAGGACAGTCTGGGATTGAAGCCCTAGCGAAGGAATGCTAGGCACCAAGCGAAGGGCAGCTCGGTATCCAAGACCTGACAAAGGACCGTCAGGCAAAAGTCCAACCAGAGGAACGGTTGGCATCAGGTAAATTCTCCCGAGTGGAGTAGGTGAGGACGTGTTCCCCGTCGAGGGAACAGTAGGCGTCGGTTCGACCTAGGGCTCCATTTTGGAGACCAAAGTCAGAACCAAGACAGCTAAGGCTGTATAAAATAATAATATAATTGCTATTTGGACTAACCCTGGATGCAGGATCGAAGGACTGAGTATCTGCAGCTCAGAGAGCCTCAAAGGAGTGAGGCAGAAGCTGAGCAGGGCGCCCCGGATGATCCGGGCGCCCCCAAGGTCAACCCAAGTCTGCAAGAAGTGAAAACACACCTCAACGCGCCTCGACAGCTACATTCGGGGCGCCCCGCCTGTCGCGGGCGCCCCGCGTGTCGCGGGCGCCCCCACTGCCAGCTGCCGAAGCGAGCCCTTGCGAAGCCGAGAAGATAAAGCTTTGACCGGTCAATGCGGGCGCCCCGAGCGCTCCGGGCGCCCCGGTCAAAGCGGATCCAGAGGATCAGACGCGACCGAGAGCTCTGCGGATCAGAAGCCACGTGGGGGCGCCCCCGACGTCCCGGGCGCCCCCTGGCCCTATATAAAGGGCCCTCGACCAAGGCTTCCAAACAACTGTTCTCTCAACGCCCCAAAGATCTTCTACGCTCGTGCCTTGCTTCGGAAACACTCCAACTCGAGCCGACGACGTCCCGCTGCCCCGAAAGAGTCAATCCACTCCGGACGTCGGTAACGAAGATCAAATTTTTTATTATTATTGTTAGTGCACTTACTTGTAATAAATTATTGTAAACTGATTTGCGCGTATATAGAATTGCCCAAAGTAAACGGTCAACGACCGTGGGCCTTGGAGTAGGAGTCGACACAGGCTCCGAACCAAGTAAATCGACTGTGTCTTTGTGCTGTGATTGATTTATTTTATTTCCGCTGCGTATGTGCTCTTTACGAAAATCCGAACGATTTCCGATATTCACCCCCCCTCTATCGGTTTTCACGATCCAACAAAACCTTCACATTGTTCTTTGATGTTTTAAGCATGTTTGTCACACAAGCTATTGTTCTATAGCATTTATCTAATTCGGGAGAAATTACTTCTTCATCATCCGAAGATGATGAAGCTGCGGTTGAGGTTGAGGAGTCACTCGATTCGTTATCACTCCTTTCTTCATTTGAATCCTCTATTGCCATGAAGGCCATATGACATGTGTTCTTCTCCTCCTCCTTTTCCTTCTTCTTCTCCTTTTTCTTCTTTCTTCTGTCACCTGCCACAAAAGCCACACCCTTCTCCTTTGGGCTTTAGTTAGCGATCTCATGTAGTTCCATTTCACAAAATAAGTCTTCTAATTTAATAATAGACAAGTCCTTGGATACCTTGTAGGCATCCACCATGGATGACCACAAAATATTCCTTGGAAAGGATTTAAGAATATACCTTACAAGGTCGCGCTTCTCGACCTTCTCATCAATGGAATGTAAACCGTTAAGTATTTCTTTGACTCGGCCATGGAGTTCACTTACCGTTTCGGACTCCTTCATGATGAGATTTTGAAGTTGGTTGAGGAAAAGATCCCTCTTGGCTATTCTTGAATCTCTGGTTCCTTCATAGAGTTCAATAAGTTTGTTCCAAAGATCCTTAGCACTGGTGAAGGGACTAACTTTGATAAGTTGTTCCTTGGTCATCCCACACTGCAGGGTGACCACAGCTTTTGCATCGGCTTCTCTTTTCCAGGTTTGCTCAGCCGACCACCTTGAAAAGTCCAGCTCTTTTCCCTCAGCGTCTCTTGGAGGGGTGAATCCCTCCTTCACAGAGAACCACATACTGATGTTGGTCTTCAAGTAATACTCCATCCTTAACCTCCAATATTGAAAGTCGGCTCCGTCTAAGAATGGAGGTCGGTTGGTGTGGAAGCCTTCCCTCATAGCCATTGTTGTAAGCTCTCGGATGTTAAGCCGTTGGCAAGAGCCCCAGGCTCTGATACCACTTGTTGGACCTTGGATGGCTAGAGAGGGGGGTGTGAATAGCCAGACACACAAATTACTTCGCTTCTTTGAAACTTTCTTTCTGCGATCAAAGTTAGCAGCGGAAACAAAACACAAAAAGAACTAAACAGAAATAAACAGAGCAAACCAGTCGCTAACACGGAGGGTTTTCAAGGTTCGGGGATAACTTGCCCCTACTCCTTGGCGTGCCCGTGAGGTGGGCGATCCCTTGATCGTCGGCAGATCAAGCCCCGGAACTCCGGATATAAAAGCCTCCTTCTCGGTGGAGTAACCTCTTCACAATCGTTTCAAGATGATAACAGTTAAGCGCAGAGACACGAGAAGAAAACTCACAAAGATGTAGCAAGAACACTCAAGCATGAAGACTACACAGAGAGCTCAAACAACCCAGCGAAACCCACAGCAAAACCCTTGCTTGTTTTCCTATCTGTTCTTTATAGCTCCTCTGCTTCCCAGCTTCTTCTTAAGCTTTTGCTCACCGTCACCAGACTCCATCAGCACCCACTGAACCACAGCCTGACCCACTGACCTCCATTGAGTGCTCAGTCCACTGAAGACCTCTTCAGCTGAGCCTCCGGTCAGTCGCCAGCCACTCTAGAAGTCGTTGAGACCTGGAAACAGAAAACAGACAAACCTGCCACGGTGAACATCGCCATTGACTCTTCTCCTTGGTTTGTATCGTCCCTGCAACGTCTGCACACTCAACAGAAGCTTAGCACGACAAATCAAAAGAAATCAGCAAAGTAACAGAAGAGATCAGAGTGATTCAAAGCGATCTGACAACGTTTTCAAATTAAAGTTCAGACACTGATCGGTCACCAGACCGATCAGTGATGACCCTGATCGATCAGGTCACATCCTGATCGATCCAGTGACTCCCTGATCGGTCACACTGACTGATCCATCAGCTTGCTGGGCTTTCAAGCCACTACCCGCAGCTTTTCCCAATCAAAAGCACCTGATCGGTCACCTGACCGATCAGGTTGTGCCCTGATCGGTTTGGTGACTGATCAGGTCACTCCCTGACCGATCAGGAGCCATCCTGATCGGTCCAAGTGACCGATCAGGGTTCCTTGATCGGTCCAAGTGATTGATCAGGGTTCTCTAGCCTCTCTCTGATCCTTTCTTCTGATCGTTCACCAGAATGATCAGAAACCACACAGAAACATTTTGATCTCTCTCTGATCATTCATCAGAACGATCAGAAGCCAATCAGAAGCATTCTGTCCTCCCTCTGATCGTTCACCAAAACGATCAGACTTCCCTGGATCGGTCACCAGACCGATCCACAACAAGGAGTTAGTGCCAACTCCCTGATCGGTCTCCAGACCGATCCAGCTCCGGCCAATTTAACCCTAAGCCCAAAGAACAGGCTCCCTAGCATTCTCTGACTCATGCTCAGTCCCCCGGACCAAGACTCCGTGCCCAGCTTCACTCACTATGACCTGGCTTCACTCACCAGGGTTTCGGTCACCTAGCTTCACTCGCTAGGACCCGGCTTCACTCACCGGGATTTCAGTCACCCAGCTTCACTCACCGGGATTTCATTCACCTAGCTTCACTCGCTAGGACCCGGCTTCACTCACCGGGATTTCAGTCACCCGGCTTCACTTACCGGGATTTCCATCACCCGGCTTCACTCACCGGGATTTCCTTCGACCTAGCTTCACTCGCTAGAACCTGGATTCACTCACCAGGGTTTCCTGCCCAGTCCCCGACCAGGACTTAAGCCGAATTTACTCACTCACCTAAACTTAAATCTGTTGGATCGAGAAAACCGATAGAGGGGGGGGGTGAATATCGGAAATCGTTTTTCGGAAAATACTTAGAGCAAGTACGCAGCGGAAATTGATTAAAAACATAATCACACAGAGACACGGTCGATTTTACTTGGTTCGGAGCCTGGGTCGACTCCTACTCCAAGGCCCACGGTCGTTGACCGTTTACTTTGGGCAATTCTATATGAGGCGCAAATAGTTTACAAAAGATTATTACAGAATTCAGTACAGTAAACTTAAATAGCTCTTTTACCGACGTCCGAGGTAGATCGACTTTTTCGGAGCAGCAGGACGTCGTCGGCTCGAGTTGGAAGGATTCCGGGGCGAAGCGCGAGAGCAGAAGAGCGTAGAAGCGTTGATTGGAAGTTGTTGTGAAGCTTGGGGTTGAGGGCACTTTATATAGGGCCTGGGGGCGCCCGGGACGTCGGGGGCGCCCGGGAGCACGGGGGCACCCGGGAGTTGAACTGTCGAAGCCCATCTTGCTTTCTTGTGTTTTGTGTTCACCTTGGGGGCGCCCGGGACACTCCGGGCGCCCTGGTCAGCTGTTGCCTCATTCCTTTGAGGCTTTCTGAGCTGCAGACACACGTTCCTTCGGTCCTGCATCCAGGGTTAGTCCAAAACACAATAAAACAATAAAATATTAGATTATACAGCCTTAGCTGTCTTGGTTCTGACTTTGGGCCTCCAAAATGGAGCCCTAGGTCGAACCAACGCCTACTGTTCCCTCGACGGGGAACGCGTCCTCACCTACTCCTCTCGGGAGAATTTACCTGATGCCAACCGTTCCTCTGGTTGGACTTTTGCCTGGTGGTCCTTTGCCAGGGCTTGGATGCCGAGCTGTCCTTCGCCCGGTGCCTAGCAGTCCTTCGCTAGGGCTTTGCGACCTGGCATTCCCTCGCCAGTGCCTAGCAGTCCTTCGCTAGGGCTTTTACTCTGGCATTCCTTTGCCAGTGCCTAGCAGTTCTTCGCTAGGGCTTTTACTCTGGTATTCCTTCGCCAGTGCCTAGCAGTCCTTCGCTAGGGCTTTTCCTGCACACTAGAGTGACTTGTTAGAAAACAAGTAAGACTTAACTTTTGAACCCTGTTGTCATTATCAAAACACAGGTTTGACTTGGGTGCTTTCAGCACCAACAATCTCCCCCTTTTTGATTTATGGCAACCCTAGTTCAAAAAGTTAAGTTTAATCAAACCATGAAAAAGTTAAATTTTGTTCCCTCCCCCTGGAGAGAATCTCCCCCTAGATTTTTCAAAAATTCGTGGGGTTAAGAAAAACATTACTTAGAATGATTTTGTACTTTGAAAACTTAAGTTCAGGTACTTTGGAAATCTTTTAAGTTTAAATGAGTTTAGAGTACCAAAAAAAGTTTGAAGCCTTAAGTTTAAAGTACTCAAAAAGTTTTGAAAACATCAGTTTAAGTACTTAGTAAGAAAAGCTTAAGTACTTAGTAAAGTTTTGAACAGCTTTAAGTACTTAGAAAAATACTTCTTAAGTTTAAAGTACTCAAAAGTTTTGAAAACATTAAGTAAAAACTTTTAGTAAATTCTTTAGAAGCTTAAGTACTTTTAGAAATTATTTTCGAAAAGCTTAAGTAAAAAAACTTTGAAAAAGCTTTTGAAAAAGAAAACTTAAGTACTTAGAAATTTTTGAAAAGCTTAGAAAATTGTTAGAACTTGGTACTTTTTGAATAAAGGAGAGTTTTTGAAAAAAAAATTTTGGAATAGAAAATTTTAATTTAACTAAACTCACTCTTTTTCTATCTCTCCCCCTTTGCCATATATCAAAAAAAAGATAAATACAGCAGAAATTAAACTTCATCACTGAAATAAATTTCATAAAAATGATTTTGCTGTACTGAACCTATTCATGATAAGACTTGAACCAAATCAGTTGATTTTCTCTTGTAGGGACCTGTCTAACCCAATTAGTTACTCACTAACTGTTATAAACAGTAGCTTTGGCTAGGGTTAGTCAAGTTAAGTGTTTCTGTTCAAGTTAGATTTTCTAAACATGACACTTAACTTGATTGCTGTATAAGTTGTATTTAGTGCCCCAATTACAGCAGATGCACTGACTTAAAGCATCTTGAATTAAGGCAAAGACCTAAGCATCTCAACCCTTTCTAGGTTATCAATCAAAAGTATCCTAAGGTGCTTGTGAGATGCTGGCTTCTAAATCTATAGGTGCATGCAGTTCTAGGGTTAGGGCCTAGGCTAAGTCCATTTGCGAAAAATACCCTAGTTTTGAAAGGGGGAAGTTTTGAAATAAAACTAAGTAAAAAAACTAATTTTGAAATTAAGTGAAACAGTTTTTCAAATTCTTTTAGAAACTGATTTGTAAATCAAAAAAATAAGGAATCAAGAGTAGAGTTAATCTATTCTACAGAACACAACCCTAACTGCTTAGATAGTCAAATGAAATAAGTACTTAATTCCACAGGTCAACAGAGAAAAACATAACAGTCATACAGGTCAAAACATAAGTCAACCCTACTAGGTAGGGGCGGTCAGATAGCTAATAGTACAATGCAATCAGATCTAAGACGAGGGACCGGGGTGCCATGAATCGAATCGTGCCATCATCTCGATGTATCGAGCATCAGCCACTTCTCGATCGGCCCTACGAGCGTCCCTCTGCTCGATGTATCGAGCATCAGCTGCTTCTCGGTCGGCCCTACGAGCGTCCATCTGCTCGATGTGATAGGCCTCGACCTCCTCTCGGAGACTCTGAACCTGTGTCTCTAAATGTGTCACTCTCTGGTAGAGTGTCGGTGGAGCGGGCTCGTCGATGTGTGCTCGGGCTGCTGCAGCAATATCTCCAACGTCGACTTCGACCTCCTCGTCTGAGTCGATTGGAGCCCCGGCCTGCTGTCGTCTCCAACTAAGAACCCCTGTGGTCGATACCTCTAGACCCGCTAACGAGAAGTTCCTAAATCCTATTTCATCAAAATCGGTCAAAGCGGTTATTTCAACTACGGTAATGTCGCGACCGTGGTGATGAAGGAGAGAGGTGATGATGTGGCAGTATGGAGTGCGCACTCGTCCCTGGGTCGTAACACTGGACGCATGCAGAATAGAATGAAACATGTGTAGTCCAATGTCTATGTCAAGGTGATGGACTAGGGCATACAAAAGAAAGGCATGAAAGGGTCTCATGGTCCCGAGATCTCTAGTGGAGAGTGGTAGGATACAGCGGACCAGGACTCTGTACAGGGCATAGTCCTGTGCCTGAAGGTCAACGGCTTGGAATCGTCTATTTGCAGGGAGTCTAGCTTCCCTATAGAAGTACGAGTGGATAGTGTCTAAGGTGATGTGAGAGTAGGGAGGGTCAAATGGAGGATTCCTAGGTGGATAGCAGCAGAATGTGGACTGAGAAGATCGTAGTCCAAGGAATCGGTTTAGTAAACTAGGGGTGATAGACAAAGGTATCCCTTGAACAGTAGTGTGAAACATGAGATTATCTTGTCGAATTATGTTATTGTAGAACTCTGCACATAAGGATTCATTAATGCTATGAGTGCAGAAGACAAGATTATCTAATTGATAGAAGTTTATGATATTCATGGTTACGGGGCATGATTGAGTAAAGAAGTGTCTATTAAGATAGCTTGTCTTAATAGGTTTATAAACGGTTTGAGCAAACTTGTTGCATAATTCTAGGGTAGGGAATCTAGGGTCAGGACTTGGTTCGGCACCGGGGTTGGCCGGGTTTGGTCGGCGTCTTCTAAGTTAAGGAACATAAGAAAGCATGAAGATATTACATTAAAAATAAATTTAAATGCAATAAAAATAAATAGGAATTATACCGGGCAGCTCGGGGAGGCATGGTTGAGGATGAGGCCTTGCTAGATCTCCTTGGAGTGATAGAAGTGAAGAAGGAAGTTAAGTTTGGTGTGGGAAGAGAGGGGAATTATGGTGCCTTATATAGGCAGATCAGTGGGGGCGCCCGGGACGTTCCGGGCGCCCCGGTCAGGGTTGCTGCCAAGGGCATTGCCTTTGGCTGGTTGGGGGCGCCGGGACAGCCCAGGCGCCCTCGTCAGGCTGCTTTTGCAGCTTTTGCTGCAATGAGAGTGATGTGGGCGCTCGCGTAGTTCCGGGCGCCCAAATCAAAGGCAGAGGCAGCTTTTATGCCTTGAGGGTAGGAAAAGGTATGGGAGGGGGCACCCGTGTGGTCCCGGGCGCCCGGAATAGTATAGGTAAGGACAAATTTTATGTCTTGTCATTAGTTAACCATGGTTTAATCTGTTTTGACCATGGTTTGACTATGTTGACCATGGTTTGACTATGGTTTGACTGCTTTGACCATGGTTTGACTATGTTGACCATCGTTTGACCAAGTTGACTACTATATAGATATTAAAATAATTATAATTGAGTTTATTTTTGCTGTCTCACCCAATCTAGGGTTTTCAATCATGTTAGCCTTATAGGTTTTGTGAGACAGGTTTTGTTAAGTAAAATTGTTTTGAAAGCCATGATTTATTTTAAAAATCTTAATTAATTTTTGAAAACATTTCAATTTATTTTGAAAGGAGATGTTTGAATCTATACTTAACTGAAAATTGTGTTAGATTTGAATTTTACAAAAAATAATTTGAATTTGAAACTCAAAAATTGGCTTCCAGGTCTTGGCGAGGCACTAGGCCTTCTTTGGCCGTAGCCTTATTGGATCATCAACCCTTTCCTTGACAAAGCCGTTTAATGAAATTTCATTTTCAAAATTAATCTTTGAAAAAGTTCTGGTCTAACTAGTTTGGATTTTGGATCGGTAGCTTCGGCTAGTTTCACCAGTCTAAAGAGACCAAGTGAACTTGATCTTATTAGAATTGGTTTCCCTAACGTACTATCATCTCACCTCCACCCAATACTATGTTTTCAAGTTTCAGTTAAGTTTGTTCTGTCCTTATTCTAACCTAAGTCTAAGCATGGTAAATTGCATAAATTTAAATAAACAATTAATCAGGCAAATTGCAAGTATTAAATTCTATTTGACAATAAAAATAGTTTTAAATTTGGCTCCCCCTGGACTATAGCCACGATAATAATTAGGCAAGATGTGAATCTTGTCCTTGGGGATCCAATACTGATTTGATCCAGTTGGTTTGTTCAGGCACAGTTTAGGTACCCATGCCTGAACTTTACTTCTGGACTGATTCAGTATAGCAAAATACGATCTTTGTCGGGATTTGGTTTTGTAGCCAAGTCCGGATCGATTTAGAACGGACTTCTGTTTTCCAAGAATCATGTCAAGATTTTTGGAACCAGAAGTAAATCGTTCTAAGGCCGCTCTAAGATCCTTAACCTGAGTTTTCAGGGAGGAGTTTTCTTTCTCAAGTTTTTCAACTTGAGTAGGAGTTCCTTCTTGAACGTTCTCGGTTAATGATTTAGAGTCAGCTCCCTCTTTCAGGAGTTTTACTTCCTGTCGGAGGGATTCGACTCGGAGCTTGGCTTTCGCCAAATCTCGAGAAAGATAAGAGATAAGTTCGTTTAATTGACGTTTATTAAAATCGCTTACCTTGATTTCGCCGTCTTCTGAAAAGGTTAGCTTGCCGTCGTCCTTTTCTGATTCAGACTCGGTCTCGACTTCATCTGAGGCGGTCAGGGCTAGAAGGTTGGACTGGGATGTTTCTTCTTCTTCTTCTGAGGAAGATTCGTCCCAGGTTGCTTGGAGTGCCTTTTTCCTTCTTGTCTTCTTGGACTCCTTCAGATTTGGACATTCTGTCTTGTAGTGGCCCTTCTTCTTGCACTCGTAGCAGGTTACGTTGGGCTTGTGTTTGTCACTTGCTGGTTCAGCTGGTTCGTCCTTTCTTCGGCTTGTCATCCGTGTGTTGGCTTGGTTCTTCAATTTTTTGTAGTAGCTTCGGGCCAGTCGAACCAGCTCAGATTGATCTCCTTCTTCGTCTTCTGCGTCTGAGTCTGAGTTAGACTCGAGTTCAGGTTGAGTTTTCTTCTTTGTTGATCTTCCAATTTTTCCTGCAACAAAGGCAATTCCTTTCTCGACCATATTGGAGTTAGTTTGTTCGTGCAGTTCTAATTCGGAAAATAATTCATCTAATTTAATTTTAGAAAGATCCCTTGAGACCTTGTATGCATCTACCATAGATGTCCACAAGGTATTTCTAGGGAAAGCGTTTAGGGCATACCTTATTAGGTCACGGTTTTCGACCTTGTGACCTATAGTGTGAAGACCATTCATCAATTCTTGTATGCGTGCATGGAGTTGGGCTGCTGTTTCAGTGTCGGCCATCTTGATGGTGTAGAGTTTGTTCAGGAGCAGATCCCTCTTACTGATCCTGGTGTCTGACGTTCCTTCATGCAGTTCGATCAGCTTTGCCCACAGCTCCTTTGCACTGTTGAAGGGGCCTACCCGATTCAGCTCTTCTTTTGTTAATCCGTATTGGAGAGTCTGGGTCGCCTTTGCATCGGCTTCAATTTTGCGCTTTAGGGCGTTGTCCCATTCTGAGTAGGTCTGCGGTACTCCTTCGGCGTTTTTGGGGATCTCCAGTCCGGACTGGATGATGATCCACATGTCCACCTGAGTTTTCAGGTGGACCTCCATTCGACTTTTCCAGTAGGAAAAGTCTTCTCCACTGAAAAGTGGAGGTCTGGCGGTGCTAAATCCTTCTTGCATGACCATTTAATCTGAAACAGAAAAACTAACAAAAAAAATTTTCCAAGACTAGGTCTTGGATTAGTAGTGCGGGATGAAATAAAATGAAATAACAAGGGGTGTTGCACCAACCTCGATTAACGAGAAACAGAAAATTCGAACGAAATATTTAAAGAGACTTCAAACGAGAAATAGAAAAATAAAAATCCGAAAAAAAATTTCAAACTGGTGCTTGCACCAAGTTTGAACTTCCCCGCTCTGATACCACTTGTTGGATCGAGAAAACCGATAGAGGGGGGGTGAATATCGGAAATCGTTTTTCGGAAAATACTTAGAGCAAGTACGCAGCGAAAATTGATTAAAAACACAATCACACAGAGACACGGTCGATTTTACTTGGTTCGGAGCCTGGGTTGACTCCTACTCCAAGGCCCACGGTCGTTGACCGTTTACTTTGGGCAATTCTATATGAGGCGCATATAGTTTACAAAAGATTATTATAGAATTCAGTACAGTAAACTTAAATAGCTCTTTTACCGACGTCCGAGGTAGATCGACTTTTTCGGAGCAGCAGGACGTCGTCGGCTCGAGTTGGAAGGATTCCGGGGCGAAGCGCGAGAGCAGAAGAGCGTAGAAGCGTTGATTGGAAGTTGTTGTGAAGCTTGGGGTCGAGGGCCCTTTATATAGGGCCTGGGGGCGCCCGGGACGTCGGGGGTCGGGGGCGCCC